>DWHP01000274.1:0-21758 GCA_018247895.1 Parnassius honrathi
GCACCATCGTTCAGTGATATTGCCTTACACCATTCTAACTAAAACATCATGTTACCACTATGAAATAAATGATAGAGGTTTTGTTAGTAATAAATGATGTTTTATAAAACTAAAAATTATTTTTTAGTTTTAAAAACGAAATTAAAAAAAATTAAATTGAAAATGTTTTTGAATAGTTGCAACAACAACTATACAAATAAATAAAACTGAAGTGTAGGTTTGTAATCCGAAAGTAACAGCTCTTTACCAACCACATACGAAATTATATACGGTACTTATAACAAAAAAAGTAACTTTTTAAGTTTTTGTATGTCTGTTTGTTCCGGTTAATCTCCGAAACGGCTGGACCTATTTTGACAGCACTTTCACCAGCACCGATGTTATAAGGAGTAACTTAGGCTACTTTTATTTAAAAAAACATAAGGATTAAACCCAATCGTAAATTATTAATTTACATGGAAGAAGTCACGGGGAACAGAGCTGGTAAATAATAACAAACGATTTCACAATCAAAATAGTGTGGTTCTGTTTAACAAAACTAAATCTGTACCTCCCCTCCCCCATAAGAGCGCAGTTTTAATACCACAGTATAAACTGTAAATAGCGCAAATCGAGCTGGAAGAAAATAATTATTAAAGATTTACCCTAATATTATAGTTAAACACTTACCGATTGTACATACAGTTACACTGAGCATTGGAACATATGTACTGAATTCCATGAACATCGCCTCTCATTTTTCGAAACATCCAAATCAACACAGAAACACATGTAAGGTTGAACACGTTAAATTTATCTTAACTTGTGTAATACATTTAGTTCAGTTAATGACAATCACATTTAAAATACTAAAATGGTTTGAACTATTGCATTGTAAAAAAAGAATTATATTCAACGATCTGATATCAAATTAATACAACACGCTTCACTGTCTCGTTATAAATTCGTTCCGATAAATACTCTGTGAAGGAAGTTAAAGGGAAAAATTGTTTGCTAATTATTGCAGATGAGGTAAACGAATTGAGTGGGCATTAGAATTTATTACGAAAGAGTGTTTGGTGGGCGTTAGATAAAAATGAACAGGCAGATTAAGTGGGCGGATCCGTGACAACGTAGCTCGGATACAGATCGTCGATTATTTTTAAACCGGATATTAAAAGATTTGTACAATAAACACATATGGAAATACTTTAGACTGAGTTTTGCATAGATAAATGAAGTAATCTCAAATTGTCTCCAAGGTATTTGTACGATGATTCTAAATTATATGATGAGGATACAGCTAGCGTTTTAAAGGAACAGTACATGCGGTATATATATGCTGCGAAACCAATCACTACACCAGAGATTCGAAAAGATGGATTCGAAATGAAGAGAGATTAAACATTAGTTAAAACTATAGAATCTCAGAATAAACGGCTATTTACTCAATTTGTTAAGCAGTTGCACGTGAAGGTTTTAGGTCCGAATGCATAAACGTTCCTTCTAGAGTTTCTCAGGGCTCACGTCTTGGTTTTTTCTTTTGAGATAATCTATGAATATGCAACAATATATAAACATATAATTGTAACCTAACGACTTTCATATTTTCACAAGTTTGTAAACATAATTTAATTTCTTATAATATTTTTTAATATGGAACAAGAGTAAGAAACTTCACACATTACAACTCGTGATAAGTGAACGGTGTGGGCCATATACATTTATCCCAAATTAAGAATCAAAATTCAAATGCGTTTTGACCTCTGAGGATTAATATAGAATCGTTCTTTCTAGTAGAAAGGGTTTCCGATTCTCTACACTTACCATACGAAACACAGCAGCATTAATTTGCCATTTTACGCTGGTATTCTGTAAGAGCCGAGCCCAGGTCGGTTCCCGGTCGAGCGGACCAACCACGTACAAGTAATATAGTTGCAGAGTTGCTCTCCCACGCATAATTTGTATAAAAATTAGTACTATTTCTCGCTTCATAGGTGTCCACAAAAGGTGGATTACCAAAGCAACCAGTAGGCGAGCCGAAGCGTTATACAAGATACCATTATTTGTGATATGATTATGAAATATTTTAACACTTAAATCTTAGAAAGAGAATACACAATAATTCTGAGTAAGTTTGTATCTCAATTAGCTGGCCAGGCTGGTGGTTACTACTACACCACAAACAAACTCACCACGTCGCCTACAGTAGGCGACGTGGTAAGTTTACTCCGATTTCACTCCGGACTTAATCCTATATATATCGCGTCCAGTGATTTTCTTTTTTGACACCAACCTATATTGCGAATATTTGGGTCCATAAATACAGAACTTATCAATACAATGAATACAGCGCCATCTACTATAGATAGATCCTAGCATAGGTATGAACCATCGTCTTGAAAAAACAAATACGAACATACGATTATTTATGAAGAATATTCTTACATACTGCAATCGTTGGTGATAAAAATGAAACCAAGAAAAACTAACTCTATATCTTATGTAAGAAATTACATAAAGAATATAACGATTAACCTAGAAACATGTCAGTCAGCTCTAGACAACAACTGTTGCATAGACAGCGCGACGAATCGTTATGACTCTTGTCCCAAAATGGTAAATGGCTTCCCATCCCTTTTCTCAGCGGTGTAACTGTTTATAAAATAGACTATTTTAGAATAGAAAATTTTATTTGTAAATCAATTTAACATTTCTTACAGAACTATATAGGTCAATTGCAAGTAGCAAGTAATACTTTCATCAGGGTTCCGTAGCAACAATCCTTTGTTCAAATTGTCTGGATATTTACCATCCGTAGTAAATAAGACGCTAGACCGTCATCTATCGGAAAGCCATGTACTTTTTTTCGAATCTTTTATAATCCTCACTCTAACGACTAACGACGACACTAAAAAAAATTTATATATCCCCTTACCCCCAACATAACGCCTAATATCTGAAACTAGAGAGGGTACTGGTAAGCGAAGTGTAAACTACCCTCTTAATAGATGTGTACATACGGACCCAACAACCAATAATTTACAGTGGTAAAAGTACAGGATTTTCTAAGTACGGTGCATCCGATACAATATGCAACTTTCTCCGCCCGCAGATTGGCTAATCGCAGATGGCGTATCTTAGTCATTAGATACGCTGTCGACACGCTGAGAAAAAGTACAAGTACTTTCTGCGGCAGTATTTTGCGTGAATGACAACGATAAATGAACAAAATAATGACATTTTACTCCCAGCTTTTGCTAAAATTCGTTCTGGTAGGTTTGTTGCATTAGTAGTTTAGAAAAAGGTTTACATAAATACCTTACTGCTTTCAACGCCTTTACTTACCATTTGTAAAGGTTATTCTTTTTATGCGTGTTCGCTTTAATTATTTTTAAACGAAAACAACAGCCTAAAGGTAAACAGAGACTTTAAAATTAGAAGATGTGTATTACGTGACCTAGTTGCTTGTAGGAAGAGATTAGCCCCGGTGCCGAGAGAAATATCCCCACCGCAGGTGTTCTGATTACTCGGCGTCGTATATATACGCGTGCATTTTAGGGAATTCCTTATAGGGAATGCTGGTTTTAAATATAGCTTATGGTATTATTACTATTATTCCATAGGGTAAGACCTCAGTGGTGTATGCGACATGTATTTTGGGTGGTTGCTACTCCAGTGCACTAATACAAGAGCATGAGTTTGACATGTTTTACTGGATAACGATGTGCGCAAGAATTCCATGACCACTCTCCCTCTCCTTTCCACCATCGGACAAAAAGATACACGGTCAATATCCTCACCTCCATCCACACACCAGGCACATAATAGTACGTGCAGCAAAGGAGTGGAATAATCTGTCTGTCTCTTAGATTTAAAGTGGGCGCCTTTAAGATAGGGATGAAATGACTTTTATTAAGTACCTAAGTCAGCACTTTACAATTTTTAGCTACATCACCCATTACAATCAGGTGGCATAGTTAAAGTAAAGAAAACGGCGAACGCTTTTACCTTCTACCCATTATACGTTCCTCACTTAGTTTCTACGTTAAAGGCACAACGGCGCGGTTCTCATACACCTCACGTAGCCTGGAACCAGGAGCCTGTGATACAATAATTTCTCGCCTGTCACGAAATATTTCTGTAGTTTTCGTTCCCTAAACCATTAAGGCTACTATCGCTAATGTGCTTTGTCGCTAATGATGTTTGATATTGTCGATGAGACCATGAATTTAACTTCCCAATGCGGTCGGAGCACACAAGCTCCGAGGCAATACCCGGCACTTATCCCAAAGTGCCTAATCTGACACATGCATACAGTCAGAAGATAGTAGATATAGTTTATCTGAGTATACGATACAACAACTAAAACAACAGTGACAATCACAACGCATTCTAAGTCGAAAAAACCAACAGTTAGAATGCATGAATCTCACAGAATACCAGCGTCAAGTAGCAGCTTAATGATGCTGTTTCATGTGGTGAGTGTAGAGAACCGGAGACCCTTTTTACTGGAAAAGAGGCATTTCATCTTCAACGCATCTGTATTTTGATTCACAAACGACGATAGATGTAGATGTCTCTGGGCCACAGCAACCATAAGTGGTTAATGATGGTAAGCCATCAGGTTGATTATGTGCTCGCTTGTCACCCTTTTCTTGTTAAAAAAAAGTTAGGTGTTTAAAACTTCATTATACAATCATACAATCTTTTCTTTTTAATTTGCCTGTAAAGTAAATATGAATAGTATATTTCATTACTAATAAAATTTAAATACTTAATAACGGTAATGATATTTAATTCGCAACTATCCGCTCCATCAAATACAATAATTTGTTTTACCTGGATTGAAGAGCACCTCCCCCCTCCCTCAATTGCGTGCACTAATCCCGTCATCACTAGTCCTAGCACCACTACTCCCAACACCACTACTCCCAACACCACTACTCCCGGCACCACTACTCCCAACACCACTACTCCCGGCACCACTACTCCCAACACCACTATTCCAGGAAAGACACACCTACGACGATAATACGACACGTGTTTGGCACGGGGCATCTTCAGGTGATTCAGACTACGGCGACTGACCGTTAAGTCTTAGCGGACAGGTCAGATTGAGCGGATGGTTGCGAATTAAATATTATTATCTTTATTATAATGAATTTCCGCAAAGTAACGCCTGATTCTATCAATTATCGTAAATACTTCAATTTAAACTGCTAAAATGTAGGAAAAATTGTTATTAATTCCTAAAATGAAACACCTCGCAAGGGGTTCTTAGTAACATAGCTAATATCGAATAAAAATATTTTGTTATTTTCACTGGGTAAACCTCATCGAAAACATTCCCTCGGGTTGTTTATTTGACTTAAAACAAACGAAATAGGCCGTGAGACCACGCAGCTTGCGGTGAACAAACGCCGCGCACAGGGTGTAAGTTAATCTAACATAGAGTAGTATTAGTTCTAGAAGCGTATCTGTTACAAACTGCTCAGAAGTTGGGAAATTGTTTGCTTATATTATTCATGTAAGATTTATTAAAATATGTTGTATGTAAGATTATTTTAAAATTGTGCGTGTCAACTCCGACGTGTAATTGGAGTTTACTCCTGAAAAACTATCCTCCTTTGCGTATAGCGAAGGAAATAAATGAACCTATACAAATTTATTGATAATGATTCGATAAAATATATTACATAAATAATACTAAATAAAAATATATATGACTTCATAACATTATTCATTTAGCGGAGGCAAACCATAAACGGCTTCATATCGTGCATTATATATATAAAACTATTCTTAAGGAGTAAACTCCAGTAAACTCCAAAAATTGACAAACAGTCCAGCCTAAGGTAAGTGGCTACTACATCTATTGGTTATCTGCAACCAACGTCAAAGCAGAAGGCACAGTCTTTAATTATATTGACTCCCTACCCAACCGGATTTCTAGGCAGAAAAACTTAAAGAGTAGGATGGCATAGGCTGGAACGCATTTCCATTGTTTTATACTACCATAAGCCAGTGCACGGCCACTAAACCACCTGATGGTAGGTGGTGACACAGCCGAGGATGGTAAAGCGCACCGACTTAGCTTAACAAAAGCCTATTCACTCTCGCTTTATGGATGCATTATAATTTAGTCCACAGTAGTGGCAGATAGAGGTATAACTGTCACTGTGGCGGACAGTCTATCAGCCTATTTAGTCCCATGGGTATCGTAAAAGGCAACTATTAGGAGTACTACCAAGTTTGAAGATCGTATCTTACATGTCGAAGAGTAACAAACATTTAATAAATGTGACCTGAAGTTGACACCAAGCTCAGCGACCAAAACACAACCTTGGGATATACATAGCCCACAAGTCAACAACAGAGGGTAAAGTAGCTAAATGGTGCGCATGTAATTCGGGCTATTTGTAAAAATATAATGAAAGCAATGCCTGAAAACCGTGGTAATTCAGAGGCTAAGCGTTCGCTGAATATTTTACAGGAGGCAAGTAATCCGGATTCTACGCCCGCTGGCAACAATGAAACTGTTAATTATGTTATTTTACCCTTTCGCTGCACCCGTGCACTACTACTACTAGCTTATTGCTATTGTCTTACTATTGTGTCCGAAAACCGGACAATAAAAGTATTAGGTGCACTGCATCTGTAATATCTAATAAATAGAATATTTCGAGGTCATGTTGTGAAGTCCGCCAACACGCTTTGGACAAGCGGTGAACTGATTGCTCCATAATTTTCTTAGAAATACGAAGAGGCCTCTTCTACACAAGAGTGGGAGTGGGACGTATTAAGGCAATGTCACATGCTGTTACTTTAGATGTCATCAGATAGAGGTTGCGCGCGGACATAGGTGAAGGTCGATAATTTCGTGCGAGATGGCCGATTACCAAACACCACGTTATACACAACCTTACCATAGCTCAAAATTGGTAAAATACATTAAAAATACGTAGTATTCGACAGTTTCAAAACGAAGCTATTGCCTTTCAAGGTCGAGGCTAGGACACCGTTTACACATGATGAAGTCGAAACTTATTTAAACTATGTCCTCTGATAAAGTCGTCAAAACCTGAATAATACTAAATAATGAAGCTAAATTAAGATAACAAGCAAACAGATCAATTAACAGCTATTACGAAAACAGCAGAAGTAATTAACATACCGACGCTTGGTACCGACGAAACTGAAAGTGTTCACTTGACCAGATCACCTGATCTTGCGAAGGTCGTACCCACTTGGTGTAATGCGGTTCCGCGTTCGTCACTAATTCCCGGTTACTATATTAAAGAAACCATTCCTTTTCTCTTACAATCCCTTGTATTAATTACGATGTACATATACATCCTTCGCCAACTTATGACATTCTAATGAAAACAAATAAAATTAACATAGCTTAGAGAAAGAGTTTTTAATACTGAGAAATTTTATAATGAAGTAGTATAGAATAGAGTAGAATCATTTTTAATATCGATTAAAAGAACACTGTGGAAAGTCATATTTTACTTTTACTCTGGTTTGGAAAAAAACTTCGGTTCTGAGAAGAACCAGTAAAAACCCAGCTTGACTTTTTTTTAAATAAAATCAGTTTACAATATATTACTTTATATAATAACTGGTATGAAACTATTAGAAACAAAACAGCATCGCTGCGTAGTACTTATATCTTCTTCACTTCACTTCGTACTTATTCTAACGGATTTTTATCGAAAACGAGACATTTCGTTAATATAATATAGAAACCGGGCACAAGTGGCGATGTCGAAGCAACAATGAAAGAAAACGTTATAATTATATGTAGGTACTAGTTCAATAAAGTGTTTTAAAATCACGAATTTTATTATATCAAAATTAGCGTGATAGAGCCACACTGCAGCTCACGGGCTGACCTGACTAATGCTCGGAGAGAATTAGCATCATAATGCTTTAGAATTTCGTTGTGTGAACGAGTAAAATTGGAGACCTTTTTACTGGCAACAAGGCATTCAATTTTGGTCGTTAAGGGTGACTACGCGTCTCCATTTTGATTAAGGTAGAATCATTGCTAGTTTGCAACTCTTACTACTATGAAACGGCATTAAAAATATTAGATTATTCTAAAGAAATTACTACATCTTTGTAACACATCACTACTTGCCCCTAAGTCTGTATTTTATAAACTTTTAGGGTTATTTTGCAATAACCGGCCAAATTTGCCGAAGTTTTAAGTTTCAGAATAAGTAATATAGGCGAATGGCGAAGAAAAGTTAATAAAAAAATCTCAAACATCCTTTTTATCTTTTAAATTCCAAATGCCTGGTAATTTATTTATTCTAACTGATTTTACTGCGCACGCACACGTTCTTAAGGGTCAATCGGTGGGCTAAAACGTTCATCATCATTATTCACAATCCATTTGGGATAATTTCAAATAAGAGTAGAAGCCTTATTTACTCGTATTTTAAAAAAATTGCAGTAACGGTATATCATTATTTAATACATTTGAACTTAAGTTTAAAAGTTAGCTACTCTTTGGTAAATAATCCTGCACACACCCCACTGCCGGCCACAGGCCTCCTCTTTTCTGAGAGGATTATAAACGCGATTAGTCTGCCACGTTGCCCCAGCGCATGTTGGTGGAATCAAATGTCTTCTAAATATCTTATTTCTCAGATATGAAGACTTTCACGATGTTTTCACCGTCGAGTGTGTGGCAAACCGGAACTTAAAAGTACAATTTATTAATTTCATGGGTGTGGGCGGAGATCGAACCCAGGTTACTCATGTACTGTATTATTTATGGTGAGGGTTTACCCCTTAGCTATCAGTTGTATATTAAGGAATGTCAAAACTTTTAATTGCTAAATGAAATAACATAAATTCACCCGAGCTGTCTCGCCCCACCGCGTTAGAAAACCGGAGGATTTCTCAGCGATGGTGCGAAAAGCTTTCAGGTTGATATTAACCCAATTTATATGAAATACATCTTCGCAATTTCATTTCATTAAGATATCTAATAAAAACATTAGCGTTTATTAAAAGCTCTAGTTACGTCCGAATAATTCGAATATTTAAAATCTTCTTAGTATTTCTTTTAGCTTACTGTTTTTTTCTCAGTTCATTAGAAAAATTTAAAAGCTAAAAGAAATACTAAAACCACAGTTTTAAGACCTTACAGTATCGAAACGCCTTTGATGAAAAATTATTTTGGATATTATAATACTCATCATCATTTATTAACAATATGGACACTACTTGTAAGTTAAAAACGTTTATTGAACAAGATCATTTCTTTATTAAAATAAAAAACACAACATAGTTACAAGTGTTGCAAAGACAAATATTTTCGTGACACTTTTTTTTTATAGATTTTTTAGTTTTCCATTGTTAAATTTAATTATGTTATGTATTCGTATTAGGTAAACACAAGCATGGCCGTCATTTGAATTCAATTTTACTTCTCATATAACTATATATAACAGTAATTCACCATTCTAGATATTATATTTTTCGAAAACGGTACTTAAAATTAGTTAAACAAGTACTATAAAACACGCGCGCGCCAACAACATGTACAGTAGAATGCCGATTAACCGAATCGCCAATTATCCGAATCGGTTCTAAGCGTAATATGAAAAATTAAAACCAAGTACTGTAAGTAGGTAATGTAATCTTTGTTTTGTTTTGTTGTTGTTGTTGTTGGAATTCGCTGGTGTCCAGATATATTACAATTTTTATGGTTGAAAGCTAAGAAAGACTCTACATGTTTTGCGTCGCGCGGCTTTGTTTCGTTTTTTTTTCAACTCAATAACATTGAATTACTGTCAGTGAGCTCCTCCCTCTCTCAATTCGTTTTTCTTTATTACCAATCTATGTCCGAATATCCGATTTTTCAATTATCCGAATCGACCCCGGTCCCAATTAATTCGGATTAGGATAATCGGCGATTTACTGCATTGTCGATCAGACAGCGAAGTACGATAGCGCAAACAAGGTCGGCTCGCCTCCTTCTCCGCAGTACCCCACCATTGCTCTGCACAAGTACATTCATTTCTCAACTGTAAGGTATTTAAACTGTGCTAAAACTAATAAGCTTAAAAAAATTTACTAAAGATAATAACAGTTTACTGCCAAACAATGGCCTGTCCCATTTTTGGCAGAATTTTCCATAATCGAGATAGGCTTAACAGGCAGTTATCTATTGCAGTATCATATATCACACCTTTTAAGCTGCTCTCTATCGCCGGCCTGGAGATTTACATCTGGCATACACTAGAGAGTGATATCACCATATTTAGAGGCCCTGACTTCCGACTGACATTTTTGTACAAGTAAGGGACACAGACGAGCCAGTTATATCGTGATTGCAGCACAGATAGGTTCGACCGGGAAAGAACCACACTCTCGCATAATACCAGCTGAAAATAGTAGCTTAATGCTGCTGTGTTCCGTATGGTGGGTGTAGGTTACCGGAAATCCCTTTTACTCGTACTGAGGCATTCTAGATAACTTAGTCCTCAGGGGTGAGAAAATGCATCTACATTTTCAGTCAGATGTGTCTACCAACCAAGTACTATCCGGTGGATAGTGTTACACTCTATTGTGTCTTAAAGAGTAATTTTGACGAATAAGAAAGGTATACCTTGGTGCTTTGGACATGTAGAAAAATTAATAAAGAACCGATGACAAAGTAAATTATGTTGCAAGGGACGCCCTAAATGAAAGTTTATCGCCCGAATTAGTAATATATTGTATATGTGATAAATTAAAAGTACCATTAACCGACGAGCATGTATGCGTAGGCGTATGGACGTGTGGGGGCGAGAGTGGTGTGTCAGGATCGTGCCAAATGGAAGTCCGTAGACCTACTCCTTTGAGTGACAGGCATGAGAGTTTATATTATTTTGTTTAAAGTACTTACACTTGCTTCTTCTTTCACAAGATAACTTTAATTAACACATAAAACCGTAACAATCGTCTAAAATATAAAAATGCATAGTTAATGTCGCTAAATGCTTTTATTATCACACGTAATGCGGTGGGAACATTTCAAGCACGCAACAAAAAAAATTTCTCTTTCATACCATTACCTCACTTTTACTATGTAAATTATTTAGCGACGCTGAAGTGCGACAGTTAAAGTGGAAAATTACGGGACACTATAATTAGAAAGTACAAAACAACATTCGTCTTACAAATATAGAGCAATATAACTATATTATATGTTCGAACGATATGGTCAAAATTGTCAGTGAAACGACTCTATTTATAATGGTATTGAATCATCATTAACCATTTATTGTGGACAACATCGTTGCAAATGCTACAAAAAAATGTCAGCAACTACTACTGGCATAGTGTATATATTCTTTGTTACTGGGCACAAGAGCTAAGCAGTGGTCTATCAAAATCCATTGCTTAAAATAGGGCTCCCTAATACATTGCCTAATGGGGAGATATATGCCATAGTTGCCACGCAGGCCAGTTGGCGCTACACGGCGAGCTGATATTTTCGGCGATAAAATATATCCAGCGCATTTGGCAGTTGCTGGTGGCTTATAACTGATAAAACTGATAATCGCATTATATTGCGAACGATGGTATAACGATTATTATATGGTGGGATGGTATTAACTGTCTCTACTGTACAGGAGAAAATCGTAGTGCAGGGGTAACCTTGTTTTTTTTCTCTCCAAAAAAAAACCATCTACCTATTTCTTTTCACGTTTGTCAGATAGAAACCACCGTCTGTAGGTCATAAGTTCTTCGTTATTAATGCAACTTTAGGTTTAAATGCAATAACGAGTTATGTATCAATCTATGTATCTACTTTATGTCAGACGTAAAATACCTAAGCCGGTAACCGAAAGCATCATCAAAGGTGCGAGACGTCTGGTACCGCGAGCAATTATCCGCCTGCCAAGGGTGTCGATTATGACAATTCCTCCCTACAAAGGGAGAGGGTCATATCCTTTTACTCTTTACAAGCTTTTACAAGCTGATGATATACAAAAAAAGTAATGTTTAAGTTACATTTTTAATAGAATTAGGGTAACAAATGAGCACACAGTCCACTTGATGGTAACTGGATGCTGTGCCCATAGACATCTACATTTAACCTCGATTAAGAATCAAACTGCAGATGCGTTGTCACCCCTGAGGACTAAGATGAAATGCCTCAATTCCAGAAACACTCCGGGTCTCCGGTACTCTACACTCATCACACGAAACACAGCAGCATCAAGCTGCTATTTTACACTGGTATTCTGTGAGAGCGTGGTCCTTCCCCGGTCGAGCCGACCCATTCGTGCTACAATCATAATATAGCTGTAGCGTGGCTTTACCACGTAAAAAACCAACATTAATATATTTAACTAGTGTTTTGAAACGAATAAAGTGTTTGAAAGTATTATGTTAGACGAAAACACAATTCCATAAAATTTTCTCGAAAGAAAAAAAAGTCCAAAGTTACCTCCAAACTGAACAATAAACCGCCGTTATTCATAAAATACTTTAAATTAGATCATGAAACTTTGCATACTAACTGAACTAACTATAGAGCAGGGCTTATGTTTTTTTATTTTTTTACACATACACTTACACTTACACTAATTAAACATTACGCAACAGGACCGCAATAAACATAAGAAGCGACTGGGTTGGCGTAAAGAAACAGGCGTAAATATGATTTTTATGCCTGTTTCTTTACGCCAGGTCGTTAGATACTTATTTCATTAGGTTTAATGAAATAAGTATCTAACGACCTATTTAATTACAGTATTAATGATTATAAATATGTCGGTACATAGAATACGACGCGCGGGGAAGTGGGGGCGAAATTAGAATTTGAGCTGAGGTAGTACAGGCCCTTAATGCGGCGCGCGTATTAAATCAAAATGCACCTTACGTCCGCGTGCGAGTGCCGGTATCACTTAGCCCGTTACACGACTTTGTTAAGGCTGCTCCTCCTGTAGTGATTGGTGTTGTGAGAAAACAAATTGAATCCTTTGATATTAATTGGTAGTAGAATACACAGAGGTGTTACGTAGTATGTGATAATAAGAACATTAGTGTTCAATATGAGGAATATCAATATGTAAGATCTAGAAAAATTAAGATTATAACAACATGAACGTCTTTGAAACTCAGATAATTTACCTACTTACCATTTTTGTTTTACATTTGTTTGCTATTTACAAACATGCGCGACACGCGATGGCATTTTTAATGAAATTTTTAACGAAACAGTGACAATGGAAAGTGTCACTATTTTGAATCTGTTTCTTTTATCGACCAAGTGTTTAACGAATAACAAGTATAATATACTGATCTTGCATTAGTAGTCAGTAACTAGTACTGGGAGGTCTTCTTACACTGAACGTTTATTTATGCTGTGGTCGGGTCGCTAGTCAAATAATAGATCTGTAATTATGGAGCCAGTAACTAGGTACCTAATTATTTAGATATACCTATAAATAAAAATATCTTAGCTTCCGGTGTCCTTTTGGAACCGTAAAGAACGAAAAGTCGACATCCTTATTGTTATTTAAGCACCTGCAAACTATGCAGTACCTTTTGGCTTTTTGAGTGGGCATGCTTGAATAAAACTCAAAAATAAATATCAAAAGTGCCTAAATAATCATAAGAGAAAAATATTTGGTAACGTGAAGCGCGCGTCAGCTCGAGCGCCAGTAACAACCACATTGAATTAGCCTCTTGTAGGCAGCCGCGCAGCGTAGGTATATTTTATGTCTAAAACGCGGAATGAGACAGGCCATCATATAGGAAGGGTTTGTCTGTATTTGATCCATCTTCATCGGCCAATTTACCATATATTGTTAGTTTTACATTATTAATTTTCATTAAGAACTATGTCACTGTGGCCATTTAGTTAGGGGTGACTCGGAATGATAGGGTGAAAGAAAACTGGTTTGCAAGAAGATGTTGTGACTGGGATATTAAAAGGAATGCTGTGGTCATGAAGACACATAAAATTCACTCACACATAGGAAAGCAAATGTAAGCTGCAGCGGTGAGCTCAGATAGAAGTGCATCGACCAAATGGGCGATATACCTATTGAAGAAATTAAGAGTACCTTTAACCGACGAGCATGTATTCGCAGATGTATGGCTGTGAAGGAGGTGAGAGAGATGTGGCAGAAATGTACCAAATGGAAGACCGTAGTCTCGGCTTACCCCCAGAGGGGTACTCAGTTGTGAGTTATATTTTCAAAAAAAATATTCCAAGGTTCCAGTAACTTATTAAACGTACATGTAATTATTCTGAAAGACGAGAAATTTAAACAAAAAGGCAATTATAGAATCACGTGTATCAGGGCGCCGCTTTTACTTACTTTGAGAATGAAAATCGTGTAGTCGCCCCTAAATCACGAAATTTAATTTCCTCGAGGTATGTTTCCCGAAAGGAAATCTAAATATGTATAGTGAATTGCCTCTACGATATTAGAGTTTTATTTTCGTTATAGCCTCTCTGAAAATAGCTGGTTGCATTCATAAAATCTAACATAATAAAATTAAATGTTACTTTGTTCGTCTTTTAGGCGTTCCTACACTATAACTTTCATCCGTCCGGGCAAATTTTTGGAGAGTTGTTATGCGTGCGCCCGCGAAGGTTTCTGACAATAATATTAACTTTTAACAAAAAGTAAACACAGACTTCCAATTGCTAAAAAAGGAGTTTTTTTTATTTGCTACCCCTCAGGGGTAGAATTTTTTCTCCAAATTTATACGGCGCCACCATTCAAGTATAAACTATCTAATAAAAAAGAATCATCAAAATTGGTTCGCAATATACGATGATATCGAGTAACATACATACAAAAAAACATACACCCGAATTGAGAACCTCCTCCTTTTTATAGTCGGTTAAAATGGAATTGGTAGTGTATGTTGGGCGTAGTTAGTTCATAATGAAATAATATCCGGGTGCAAATACATAATAAATATTTGTAATAGGTATATATAATCTGCGCTTGCTATTTTTAAATAATATTCGGCAAAAATTTTGTTCTAGTAAAAAGTAGTATATTTCTTTCATTAGTTGCTGCGGCGACTACGTGGTAAGAGTACTTGATTACTAAGATGTGACTGTTGTTTTCGAATCTCGGCGAGGAAATGTCAGCCGTGCATCCCCATTGTTGGTTTTCTAGTTTGGAGGTATACATATAGGTAGTTCGTCCTCGTACCAATGTGCATTGAAACATCTAATAAACAGTGAGCACCCGTGTTTGTGTGTGTACAATTACTGCGAAACTGAGAATATGACTAAAAAACAACAGAGCTTGAGTTTGTTTATTATAAAACTGTAAAATTACAATGACGTTGTTTTAAATACAAGAGTGAATAGACTTTTGTGTCGCTTAGCTAATGTGCTTTATTATCTTCGACTTCATCACCTTTTATCAAGGTAGCCAAGCCCTGACAGGCTTAAAATAGGTAAAGAAATTAAATATATTCAAAAGACCGTTCGAATTTTCCAAGTCAAAACATTCAAGTGTGCGAAGTTACGGGAGCGAAAACAAACAAACAAAAAGGAAATGAGCAACAACGAAAGTGTAGCGCTAAGTTTTTGTAACTCCAGATAGAGGAAAATACCACGCCACTTAAATATATATTTCATATCGTTGAAAATGAAAAGCCATTTTTGTCATTGAATGACTTGTGTGAAAGCGTATATTCGGTAGACTTATTTCTTCATATAATAATTCTTTATATAATAAATATTTGAGTAGTAGATGCTGTTTCTATTCAGAAGTCGGCTATGGGTTCAAGTCAAACGAAAATTTGTTGATTTTCAATTTAGCGCTACAAATACATTTATATTTTTATTCTAATCGTGACGACGCATTCGTTCAATCATCGTTTGTTGGTAGATGGTATCTGGGGGCTTGTTTGTAGATGGTATCTGGGGGCTACGGTGGCCACTTAACATCTAGTGGACTGCAAGGATTTCTTTTATTTTTAAAAATCACAAATAATGAAAAATTTAGTGTCATACATACGAATTTCGCGAGTTACTTGGGCCATAAAGTTTTTCGCTCGCTAGGTATATGTTATGTAACTCAAAGAATACTATAATGCACATACATAATAGGACGGGGGAGTGGGCGGAGCCCGTGTAGCCGCTAAAATGTCACTAACACGTCAATTCACACGTATCAATGTCAACACGAGATGTGTTTTGACGTTACAATCGTTTCCAAATTTCGTACGCGAATTATTTAGAAAATGCCTAATTGCACACTACTTACAAATAAATGTATATTAAAATTTAAACGATTTTTTTTAATGATGATCTTGAACATTAATCAAAAACCTAAAATTTTTAAATTTACTGGTCTGTCAATACAGCGAATCGGGCTTGTAGTGGTGATAATACGACGTAATTGCTTATATGTGTGCTCCCGGCGACAGCGACCCTCGTACAAAATAAGGTTGACAGCGATTCTATTGTCTTATAGTATTCTATGATATAACTACCGTTTATGAGTTTGTTCTAATCATCATCATCTTTATTATTGTAGAAGCTAAATTACGGCATTAAGAAATGTACAATATGAATGCCTTTTCTTATTAGCTTTTTATACTTTTGCTTTAGAAAAAGTACTAAATTTCTTAAGACACCACTAAACGGTGCTATTTAATATTTGTTAAAAAAAGAAACATCTTAGTATTCGGTAGAGTGAATATTCTACGTACTATTTACTCCACTTAACTTTCATAAATATGTCAACCAAAGAGTCGAGAGATGTGATTCTATTCATGTCCCTTCTATAAATTTGACGTGGATACAAATGCGTGAACAAACAAAATCAGACAAGGATAATATACATTTTAGCGATGTCAGCGCTATTGTGCCATATCAATGTGTTATAGAAAGTTTTTTCATATCATACTGACGCATCTAATAAATAATTGATACACATCAGATGAGTTACTGCTGAACCAGAAATGAGTCAGCTTGACCAAGGGAGAACCACGCACTCACAAAATAATAGAATACTGTTGTGTTGCGTGTGGTGAGTGAAGAGAACCGGGGACCCTTTTTAATGGTAACGAGACATCTTAACTTAGTTTTCAAGGCTTGTATCGCGCATTGTGATTTTTAATTGAACATAGCTGAAGCGTCTATGAGGCGTAGCATATACTTGACATTAGGGTGTGACGGATATAAATTGTAACTTAGGTAATTTATTTATTAATATAATATTCCTGAGGTTTGTTCTGTATTCGATATTTTAATAAAAACAAATTCATATTAATGCAGGTGTGTTCTTTGTTTTTATTTCGTACTGGCGATCCGGCCCGGCTTCGCAAGGGGTGTTTCTGGATTTCGACAACAGCGCCACCTACCGGTTAAATTGTGAATCTAAATTCAATATAGAATAGGTCCAACCATATTCGAGTTTTTGCGAGACTAACTGAAAGCAATTGATTTTTATGTACAGAGATACATCCTGTAAATTATAGATTGCTTCATATCGGGTTATTTATGAGAGTTGCCACGTTTGGCAGGCGGTATGCAACCGCGAATAGGCAACTAGAGTACGTGAGATTTTTTTTTGAAGTTTGCCTCTTACGACACCAAATCCTGCATGTAATGTAAGTGCATTCAATTTAACCATTAATAAATAAAAAATTATATGAAACGTTCGTTGTTCTTAGAGTGTGAGTGCAACAAATACATATGTTAATCCCAATCATAAAAGTGTAAATAAAGTTTCATCTAGCGACAGCAAAATAAAGTATATACATCACAAAACAGCTTAAAATAATAGTTTAATGTTGCTATGTTTCGTATGTTGAGTGTACAGAACCTGAGACCCTTTTTACTGGAAACGTTTTTGGTGAAAACGCATCTGCATTTTTATTCTTGACTAAGGATATATAGATGTAGATGTCCATACGCCACCGTATCAGGTGGAGATTGTCACCCTAATTCAATAAATAAAAAATTAACGAATTTTATTTCAAGTTCGAAATCGGCCAATAGAACATAAATAATAATATTCATTTCATTCATTCATCATTGATTAACTACAACATACAGAAACGATTTAATTCATTGAAAATTCCTTTCAGAACGTTATTCACGTCGGGAGATAAACGTAGAACAAAGGGCTATCTGATGATGGACATGAGCGTAGTGCGGAAACAAAGACACGGGCTCTGGCGAGTTATATGTTTCTATGTCTACTTCGAGGCAATAATGACTGTATAATTAAGGTAAATAAATTACAAAACACTTTCAGTATCAGCCCGTAAAAGTCTACAGCTAGTCTACTATACATGGATCTCTGCTGTTATAGGTAGGATTTAACAAAATAAACACGCTCTAGGTCATACAAATAATTGTTCCGTATGGTATTTAAACCGCTTGTGAACATTGACACAGCTCCCCGTCACCGGTCCGGATATTTAAAGTCATGATATCTTTCTTTCAATTCTTTTGCAAGAATTGTCACAAGCCAAAGTACAGTCCTGAGCCACTTGTATCCATCGGCTTTTTGCATCTCTTACCAGATGGTCGCACCATCTAGTGGGGGACCGCCCTATACTTAGCACCATAGAATACTGTAATACACAATAGAATGGCTGTCAACCTTATTTTGTATCAGGATTGGCGTCGCCAAACCCGATTCGCTGTACTAACAGACTGAGTAAATTTACACATTTTAGACTTTTAATTAATGTTCAAGATCATCATTAAAAAAATCGTTTAAATTTTAATACATATTTATTTGTAAATATGGTGCACTTTAGCATTTTCTAAACAATTTGCATGCGAAATTTGGAAACGATTGTAATGTCAAAACACATCTCGTGTTGACGTTTATACGTGTGAATTGACATGTTAGTTACATTTTAGTGGCTACGCGGGCTCCGCCCACTCCCCCGTTCTATTATGTATGTATTATAGTATTCTGTACTTAGCACAAGGCATCTACTCGAGAACGTTTCTTCCTCACCGGTTGTCGATTCTATGAGCTATATGGCCGTTGGGCTTTACATTATTATTTAAACTTAATTTCAATTAATACTTAAGTATTGTCCATAACTAATATCATGTAACAAAAGTAAAAGAAGTAAATATAATCTTTCTTAATCTCTAAATATCTTTAATTACCTGTACTAAGTGATAAAAAAATAAAATGTCTAGTATCTAAATAAATCTCTATATATAAAAATCAATTGTCCGTTAGTCTTGCAAAAACTTGAAAATGTCTCGACCGATTTTGATGTTGTTGTGTGTTTTTGAGTGGGCCCTGGATGGTTTAAAAACTCAATTGGACCCGGTAGTTGTCGAGATTCAGAAATAACCAATGCAAAGCCAAGGCGGATCTCCAGTTAAAAATCACTTTTAAGAACTTTAAGTTCATGCAAACGCATTCCTTTGTTTTCGCCGTGCGTACACTAGAGCACATAATACTTTCTTATAATACCATCTATATCTACCATTGCTATGCTCCTTTTTTGTTTTATTCATTAAATCAATTTTTTTTAAATTAGGTACATTCTAAAATGATCGACAGAATCAGGCGTTACTTTGCGGAAATCCATTACAATAAATATATTAATTAATTTGCAACATTCCGCTAACTAAAATACAATGATGTGTCTTACCTGGATTGAAGAGCACCTCCCGCCCTTCCTCAATTGCATGCACCAATCCCGCCACCACTAGTCCCAGCACCACTACTCCCGGCACCACTACTTCCAACACCCCTATTCCAGGGAAGACACACCATCGACAATACAACGACACGTATTTCGCCTCTACACGAGGCATCCTCTACGGCAACTAACCGCTAAGTTTAGTTACTTAGACTTAGCTGTAAAAACCGAACTATCTTGTAGATACCGAATGTTCAGACTAGACGGGGTCGGCGAGACCCCGTGCCAGGGTGTGAGGCGATCGTTATCTACGTCGAGACCGCAGGCACGGAACGCCAATCGCAAACCTACCTGCCGAGGATGGGTGGTAGTGGACTTATTAGGTTGATGAAGAATAAGAAATATGCAAGCCATTTAAAAATAAAACAAAAAATCATGTATTATTATTTAATGATAAAGTTTTTTATATTATCAAAAATGTCGTTATGCTTATTACAAGGCTCAACTTAGTAATCGTTCCTTATTAGAGAGGGACGTGATGAGAAAATAATATAAACACCAACTAGATATTAAAACTTATGGAATATATTCTTTTTTTAAACATTTGACATTGCAATCTAGTTTTAAATGATTAATAATCAAAAAAAATCGGTTACAGATAACTAACATAAATTCAACATTAATCACATTTCAGGATTCACGACTAGATAAAATTACGTGTTAAAAAAATATTCCTCCGAGGTTGTATAATTTAATTAATAGTTAAGTCAAAATACTTGATCTTAAATTTCTACATATTAATAAAAATATATGTTCACGGAATGTACTTTCTGCAAAACCTTCCTAACCCAATAAAATGTTCCCTATAGAAGTATTTATTAAAAGTGGAATACAGTGTACTTAGTCTGCGGTGGTCAATTTATTTATATAAAGCTATGTAATACACAATAATGGTGTTTAATTAAAAAAATCTAAATATCGTTCACACAACAAATATGTGCGTTACAAAAATAAAAATATTTACAACATGTAATTACAAATTTAATGACATGAATTTGTATGAAGTTTCTTAAAGTTGAAAAGTCAATTACAGTGTTAAAATTTAATGGGCTTTGCCGTACGTATCCTTGTGTTGATACCCACTGACGTAACCGGAGGCATCCACGAGTTCCTTACGACCCGCGATGCCTTTGCCTTTTCCGGTCTCATCGAACCGTTGTTTGTGAGAACCGGTGTATTTGCTCGTGTCTGTTAATCTGTCCACCGCAGCAGACGCCGCTGGAGATTTGGGCAACTGAAAATTTCATATTGGCAAATGAATAACATTAAAATATTTTTTAATAGTACCTAATTCTCGATAATCGCCGTGACTACTCCTAGCAAATCAATAAAAATGATAACGGAATAAGATTAATAAACATTTATACATTTGAAGTATATATTTTCATGAGCCTTGGCGTAAATATTGGCTGAGACTAGTAAAACGTTAAGTTACAAGCCTGCACGTGCACTACAACTGAAGACTCCTCCAGATCCAGACGCCTCCCTCATTTGACGTAAGCGGGATGATAATACCATAATCTATATTTATATTTTTAACTATTCTTAGTTAGTGGTTGACTGCTAAGCCACACGTTGGTAAGTGGTGTATGTAGCCGAAGATGGTAGCGCACTGACTTAGCTTAACGAAAGCATATTCACTCATACCTTATTATATATATATACATATCCATATTGTAATCGAATAGAATGATGCTGACAATATTCCACTACATTAATATACGCATGTCGAACGATAAAGCAAATGTTTTGGTTCAAATGCGTGGTAAGTCTACAACGAAATGGTGAAGACTGGCCGAACATCCAGTTGTCCGATGGTGGAAGAAAGAGGGAGAAATTAAGTAACGTAGTTCCTATGCACACTCCAGTGTACATAGGCTGCACTAAAAGTATCGGGAATTGAATATTTCGACTGTTCCTGTCGTATTAAAATCTTTTTAATTGAAAACTCTTTGGTTTTAAAAATCAAATACCATTTATTTATTTTTATTTTTTTACGACTAAACAAGGTTTTGCCAAACTTGTTTAGTCGTTGAGAAAATGGAATTGACTCGAGAAAATTCAAGAGCGATGATTTATTATGACTTTCGAAG
>DWHP01000275.1:0-21744 GCA_018247895.1 Parnassius honrathi
ACCTTTAACCGGCGAGCTTGTATGTGTAGGTATATGGATATGGAGGAGGTGGGAGAGGTGTGTCAGGATCATGCCAAATCAAAGTCCGTAATCTCTGCTTCTGGGTGGCAGGCAGGAGCGTTTATATATGTGTTTTATGTTACAAAATAAATGTTTATTATAAAATTAAATAATTGCCACAATAATAGAGGGTACCGAGTCGAAGCCGATGTGGTTCGCTGGCAATTAATGTAGTATAAAATCAATTAAAATAAATCTCCATAGTTTCATATTATTGTATTGTCACTGCAGTTACATAAATATGAACTTTGAAACAGCTAGACTAGTTTACTTTAGCTATTTCTATAGCATAATTTCGTATGGTATTTTGCTATGGGGACACGCGATTAACGTTGAAATTATATTTGTTTTACAGAAGAGGGTCACAGCAATATATGATTTAAAACCTAAATAGTTGCTCAGACAAAAATTTTATGACATATATTGAGTTTGGCCTCTCAATACATTTATGAAAATGTAATTTACGTACACAAAAATAAAAGTAGTTTTACAAAAATAAGTGATATTCATTCTGTAAATACTAAGAACAGATACAAGCTAGTAGTACCAGTTACTCAACCCCACCGAGTCAGTAATTCATTCTTAGGGCGATGTTTTTTTATATAGGATAGGGTGATAAACGAGCACACAGTCTACCTCATGGTAAGTGGTTGCTGTGGCCCATAGACATCTACACCTATCCTCGGTTACGAATCAAAATGCAGATGCGATGTCACCCATGAGGACCAACATGGAATGCCTCGCTTCCAGTAAAAAGGTTCTACGGTTCTCTACACTCACCATACGAAACACAACAGCAATAAGCTATTATTTTACGCTGGTATTCTGTGAGAGCGTGGTCCTTCCCCGGTCTATATAGCAGTTATACTGCAGTTATATTAATAGTACAACTATACTATTAATATAACTGCAGCATGGCTCTACCATGTATAAAATGTTTTTATAACAGAATCCCAAAAAGTATACAAAATTAGACCTGCATAAAGTTCAAAAACTTTATTAAACTAAGTTTGTATGAAAAGGGTTATTATAATATTAAGGAATTTATGGATAATAATAACCCCTGGGAAGGGTGATCGCTACCAAGCTATTTCTAATTTATCTTGTATTGTTAATTGTAAACATGATTGTAAGCTATTATTGGAAAAAAAATAGTCCCGCTGGGTTTCTTGCTTGTTCTTCCCAGGACGGAGTTTTTTTTTGCGAACCAGTGGTAAATGAAAAAAGGGACTTTCAATAAGTATTGTTATAATCTACATTGAATAAAAAAACTCTGTTTCACTTAATAACCAAAAAGACATCGGCTTTTAAGTGTATTCATCAGATTTAGTTTACCAGAATTACCATACAACATAGTTCATTACTCGCTGAGCAGTGGTGGCGCAAGAGAATACACTATCTCGAATTTTCCCGTTGGTGTCGTAAGTGGCAACAAAGAGAAATAGAGGAGATGCACGCCAGTATTCTTTGCAAACCATCTTTCAAGCGTGCCAACTGATGCAAAAGTTATATTCGACATTTTTTACGGCTCCGTTGTGCAGTGGGTTACCGATACGTTGCAGCGCTGAGGGTCGTGGGTTTTAATTCCGCAGGGAATAAGTATTTGAATGGCAAGCCTACAAATAATTGTTCCGGGTCTGGATTTTTGTCCTAGTGCATTTATGTAAAACTCAACAATATACGGAAAAATTAATTCAAATAAAACATTGCAAACATATCCCAATACGGGGACGGGGTTATGTTTAGCAGAGACCTTTGGATATAAAAAATAATGTAAATCAATTTCAAATACCATGTGATCTAGTTAAATTTATAAGGTACCTACAACTTTTAAGAAGTTTTTTGATAGTAATCAAAAAACTAACTTTGGCTACGTAATATAAAAATTAAAAATAAATTAAGGTCGAATTATAAATCTTCTTCCTTTTTGAAGTCAGTTAAAAAGGGGACAAATTAGGAAAATAATTGGACGTTATAAAATCTAGAAATGGTTTTAGACAATATTTGCATATATTTAGGGAAACATTATTTTTGTCGTCATCAATTTTCAATGTATTATAATGATACATTACCAGAGATTACAGTAGTATAACTTTAGTACTTGATTAAAATACCATATAGTAACGGTGTAAAAAACTCAGTACAAAAGAATAAATAAGAAAAATAACGGTATAAAAGAACCTTATAACATTCTTTATCAACCGCAGTTTTTTTAAGTTACTGTCAAGAAAATTCTTGTTTTATTTTCCTCTGTCACCGCTTACGTCAATGCAGAAGGCTTAGAACCATACTTTGTGGCAATATATAGGGGCAGTCTATGTGCAGCGGTAGACTTCTCATGAACTGTAGAAGTAAATTAAATAGAGTAAATTAAATAAGAATAAAAAATAAAATAAAAGAAAAAAAGTATTAGTAGTAGTTACAAAGTTATGATTCACGATACACGTTGAAAGTAATTAATTTCATTGACGTTGATTTAAATAATATTTCACATTTTATTACTACAAACTATTATTTAACCTGTTTTCTCTGTACGTCTTTCCATTTAAAAGCACTTTTTGCTATCAAAATGAGCTGAAATTCGAAATACTTATGTAAATTCGATAACAATGCAAACACGAAGTACCATTTAGCTGATGTGTTGGACGTGGATGCCAGCCCTAACAACGCCTATAAAAGCTTAATCAAAATAAATTTTGAATAAATATATATTACTTATTTATGGAAATGCAAGCAAAGGTTGATTTCGTTTTTGTATTAGCTAAACCTGCATCCTTGTTACAGAGCTTACTTCTAATCGAACCGTTAAGGAATTAACGTGAAACGGTTCAAAGACTTAACGGAGGAGACTTAAATGTTGTGTTCGACATAATTACGGTATAAGTTAGTAAGGAATAGATGTAAACGTCTTACTAATCGAATGTACATAGAACTAAGAATTAGGAAGGTACTGTTTCCTGAGGTACAGGAGATAATCTAGTTCAGGAAACAGAGCTCTTTTGTATAGACATATTTGGTTACTAATAAACATTAGTAAATGAGGTACTAATAAACATGAGTAAATTCAAGCAGAAACATGGTTGTGGGTACGAATTTATCTGCACTTACTATTAGGGCTTTACCTATGGAATTGCCGTTTATATGTAATAAGTTAACGTAATTTTTTTTCTATATTTTTAACTTTTAATAATCAGAATAATCACTCATGCTTTCGATTTATCTTTGTCAACGTAGTGGCAGTTTATTGTTTGCTAATTCTTCAAAGACATTTTGTACTGCGTCTCGAGTATCTCGGTATATCTGAAGTGAGTACGTCGGATGACTGAGAGCTTCCCATCCCAGCTCTTGTAAATTGAAGAACGTCTGTTGTGCTGTGTAAGGTCGTGCGCGCTTTTCCATCTTTTTGTTCAGTTCTTCCCAGTACACATCTTAAGTGATGCTCATCTCGTTTGGTAAGAAGCTGTGATATATCACACCGGCCCTAGACCATCAAATAATCTATCAGTTTTCTATCTAGGTGTAAGTTTTCGTTTACACTTTGTTTTGGTGCCGAACCAGGATCAAACCAACTTGCTGAGTGCTTGCGATTGTCAAAGAGAATCCATTTTTCGTCGAAGGTAAAAATTTGGTTCAAAATACCTTTGTGCCTGTTAAGCAGTGCAAGGCACGTCTCGACGCATATTTCTTGCGATCGTTCATTGGCACCCGTTGGTCAAGCTTTCATTACCTCGCCAATTTAATGCAAATGGAACAATATTGTTTTGATCCTAACGTCGAAAACTGCTGTTAATTCAGCCGTTATTGAGTATATAGCTTCCAAAATTGGCTTTAATTCGTCGTTGTCAAATAAAGTTTTCGGACGATCGCGGGGTTCATTTTTCAGGTCTAAATTTCCAGAATGGAAGCAGGCAGTACAGTAATAGTTGCCATCGTTTGTAGTATTCGCTCCGTAAACGTCGTTGATGTTGCGTGCCGCTTGTACCGCGTTGCTGCCACGATGATACTCATATTCCACAACTTTTAGAATTTTTAACAAATTCGTCAATAAAGAAATTACTAATTTTGAAAAAGTATTCCGTTGGATTTTAGTAAATCGGACTTATTACAATTATAAAAATAATTAGAAAATACGCTTTAAGTGTGTGGTTGGGATTGAGAAAAAGCTAATCATCTTGTAATATAAAACAAAGATTTTAAAACTATGGCTTTAAAGGGAGAATTTCGAATAGCAGAAAAAACGCATTATTAACTTTGCCTTGAAGTTGAACAGCAAATTACTTGGTAATTAATTTGGAATTGTCGGAGAGTAGGCGGCGCTGGACACGTTTGGGAAGTAAACGCTCAAACGCTCAAAACTACTCATTGTTTCGCATTTAATATCTATACACCTAAGACTTCGTTGTTACATATTTTTAAAATCGTATACGGTTAGTCAACTGTACTCTACATGCCCCTTTAATCTAATGGCAATGACAATGGGACAGCCTTATAGCTTGAAGAACCGACAACCGATACCTAAGGTTCTCAAGAGGTGTGAAGTCGATGGATACAAATGGTTCCTATGCTCTTATGCTGAACAGTCGATTTTTGATGGTCTATACAGATATGATGATGTAGGACGCTCGTCTTGATGGATGGATGACGCTGGCATGGTCTTGATGTAAAATATCACATCATTGATTAATTTTGGGGCTTAGTACCTAGCTCATAAGAAGAATACATGGGAATCGGAATCACTTTTTTGTCTGTGCGTGAGTCAGTCAGTCAGTCAGACTTTTCTCAGTAGATTTATGAGGTGAAACTCAAAAATCAAGTACTAAGGTCTACGGTACAAAGTACGCGACCGTGTTCGATCCCCACCGGCACGAATGAAATTGGTAATTGCAATTTTAAGTGATGATTTACCACGTGCTCGGCGGTGATGGAAAACATCCGCTGTGATTTATTTTTAGTCTCCTGATATCTGTCCCTCTTTCACATTATACGACATTCACGGTATGTTATAGGGTAATATATATTCTTACACCATCACTACTCAGTAAGTCGTTACATTACTTTTTACTTTTTCTTAGGTAACTCCCGTGTTGTAATACTATCGGATATATTTTAAGTTAATAAAGGTTATTAACTTATAATAACTAAGCTTAAACGTCGAAAACCTGCGTCTGCAGAAAAAATATTCAGGTCGTCTTTTCGTGTGTGTCCGTCCCTTCTAATGACGGTTTGACCCAGCAGCCCAATACTCATTACTCAGATTCATTAGTATTAGAAAATTGCGCGGTATCTCTAACATTTTTATTTGTAAGAAAAATGTTAGAGATAAGATAGTAGCAATCGGTTGCCTAATCGCACAAGTACATCACACACTGAAAAAATGGCATATTAAATAATACTTTTATAATTGTGTGAATATAAAATACATTCCATTAAAATTAATGTATTGCTTGCTGTAGGCAGTTCAGGCAGAAACCATTTATTTATTTATTTAATCTTAAAATCCACCTGGTCGTAAGTGGCTACTACAGTTCATGGACTAGCTTAACAAAAATCAATACTTGAAATTAACTGAGAAGTAAAGCTCGATAGCCTTTGTTAATTTCTCATAATTCTCGCTATCAAATACAAAAAGCATGCCTGATAGCATTTATCAATTCCTCATAAATCTCGTTATCATATACAAAAAGAGTTTATTAATTCAGACTGGTATTTCCAGTGAATAGCGTGTTTAAACAAACAAAAAACTCTTCAGCATTATCATGTTTGTAATTAAGATTTTTTATTAAGTATTACCTAACAACTAAAACAGTAAAAATTCATTATTTTTCAAATAGTTATTTGGTTATTATATTCACAAAACACTAATAGAGTTTGTTTTTTGTATTTTAATTAGATGTTTCATATTAATATAATGCAGGTTAAAAAATGGTACCATAATTAAAGAACGATTACGAAGTTACGGTGTGTTCCCGTCTACAAAACTCTTTTAGAAGGTGATAATTGATATTATAGAGTATCGATAATACTGCAGGGAATCTTGAAATAAGTAATTATACATCTATCCAACAATGAACCCTTAGTATTATATTACTTTTTAGCGAGTTGATCGCCGATAAAATGATATAAAATGCTAAATCTAATTCAAACAGGCGAATGATTAGAAACAGCATCATTATTGTGACTTATATTATCTGTGCCAGCCCAGCCTAGTGACTGTGGGCAACTCTTTCAAGAAATGAATTCCTACTGGTGCATTCTTGAAAATGACGAGTTATAGAAGCGTAATAAAAAAACTCGAAGAGAAAGAAGATTGGGCAAATTTAGATTGCATTGCTGCAGTAGACTGTAGTTTTTATTTTTCATAGTTAGCATTATGAAATTATTTACGTAGTGATTAAAATAATTTGAGTTCAACGTAGGTTTGATAATAAATATTTAACGTAGGTTTTGTAATAAACATTTGGACGTAAGCCACAACAAGCTTAAAGAAAATATACTGCTCGCAAAACTTGCCTTTCCAGCGATCGCCCCTTGGGAGGCGTTGGATGGATTAAAGTTTTATTAATTAGAGGTAGTTATCTATAGTGCAGCTTTTTCCGAAGATTTTTTGAAATTTATCTGTGAATTAACAAGTTTATGAATGAAAAGAAAAATTTTGAATAGAGTCAACTAAAATTGGTATCAGATATATATCGACGACCAGAAGCTGCGTCAATTATTCTCCAATTGGCCACACAAATTGTCCCGCCAGGAGTGATTATTATGGCAAATACTCTTTATTATAAGAAAACGCTAAGTTTAGTAATGGACTGCATGATGTTCGATAGGATGAGAATCATTTTCTCTTGAAGTTTTCTCATGAATCCGGTAACGAATTACCTATATAGTAATGAAATAAAAATATGTGATATTTATAAACTGCGACGTACCATACGTATATGTAAAATGAAGAAGTCCATAAACACCTGCATCTAACTATACAAAGTAGTCTATAGACATGTCACCCTAAGGACTATGATGGAATGCCTCACAGTGTGTAATTTAACTGGCTTTGATTACTCCTCGGACTAGAACACAGAAATAAAAGCACTGCTAGCTGGTGGTGGAAATAGTAAACGGGTGGTACCTTTTTTTTCTTTTTTTACACGGGGAAATGCCTACTCATACCCGCCTTGCGGCACACCTTCCTCAACGGCCTCCAACTAAACCTGCGCAACGGACGCCCCCGCGTCCAATGCGCGAAAGCTATGGGGCCAGGTAAAACGAATACTTGGAAGCACTAGCCTTCCCGACCCCAGCGGCGGATCCGGTCTATAGCTCCGACGACAACCAAGATTTTTCGGCTGCGGAGAGTAGGGAGAGTGGCGCTTCGCAATAACGATATTCCTCTCCCCACGCAGCCCCACCACCAACGCATCAACGTTGCGGGCCCGTTTGAGTCGCGGAGGATAAGGCAAGTGGCGCATTGCCATACCAACACTCCTCTTCCTCCGCGACTCCACCTCGGCTGCAGCGATATGGGGAGAGGACACCCCTTTCGCCGCAGCCCACCAGCACAGGTCCGAAGTGAACTCGTCAAGCCGACTCAGAGTGGCCTCCTCGGGCCGGCCCTTTACCTCGGGCCGGTCATGTGGGTTCCTCTTTGTTCACCGTGTGTGACAAAGCCACGGCTATTAAGCCCCCCCACCACGTCAAGGCGGGAACCCGTTCCGGGGGGGGGGGTACCTTTTCAGACGAACTCCTAGGTAGAAAAGTTGTCATCCACCGAGAAAAAGAAGGGTTAGTCTGTTGTCTCAGCGGACTGCCAGTACTGTTATTGGCTGTCCATCTAATTTATTTACAAGATCATATAGGTAAGATTAAAAATTATCTAATAATTAGTCTTAAAAGCGATAATCGGTAGCCATTTTTGTTTAAGTTGTCTGTATATAGTATGTACATGGGATGCAGTAGTCATTTAGTATCAGGTGAACAGTTTGTTTATCATTTATTTGATACTAAATGACTGAAGTGTTAAAAATAACCAAAGCAGAACCATCTTGCAGTTAAATACTGATTATGGTGTATGATAAGTAAAATAAATATCGTAAGAAACATTATCTTCTCATTAAATATGAATCATTCAACCTAATGATATAATAAATATGAATCATTATGTGTAATGCTTAATTATTACAACTGAAATTTTCGCGGATTAGATTATTAATAAAAATATAAGTCGTAAATATTATGATATACCACACCTAGCGAATACTTAGAGTTGAACAAGTACAAGACAGCATAACAGCTGTTTCTCAAAGACTGGTCAAAACACCTTATTAGACGTTAGCGCTATTAGCATTTTATAACTCGGCCTTAACCAAGGGTAGTTATAAACTGCTAATAGCGCATAAACTACGTACTAAATATTAAAATGTGTGATTAAATTCAGAGAAATAAGGCATTTCCTGATTAAGATTATGCAGAGAAACCGTTTTGTTTTTCAAGTTCTTTACTGGGTTTTGACATATCAAATTGTCTAATCGGGAAAGACTCGTAAGTGTGATTTTTTTATCTTGTAAGTACAAGAAATGTATATATTCATGAACGTATAAGATTTTATTATAAACATCGTATGTACACAGTATCGTAGATGGTCACTAATTCTTGATAAATCGTTGGTTCATATCACCATGTTAGTACTGTCTAATAGTTTACGTTGGTATTATGTAAGCTTACGAGTGAACGTTTACATAAATACATAACAAAACTACTGATGTTACATTATAGTGCTCCAAAATAAATATATCTACAATGTCTTCTTGTAATATTAAAACGAAAAACAAGCTGACACCCATATAACGTTCATCTGAAGGTAATAATAAAGGTAATGCACATGGGTACCATCAGCTGAATTTCTCAAGTGGCATGACATGTTATTTAATTTTACTTCATTTTTTAAAGAAGGAGCAATCGATCATGTGGATCAAATAATGGTAAGTGACTACCACCGCCTATAAACAACTGCAATACCAGGGAATTTGCAGGTGCATTGCCAGCTTTATAGAAAAGAGTAAGATCTTACTTGAAGGTACCCAAGTCGTATCCATCCGAAAAAAAATCACAGGTACTAAATGATTCCCACGTTTAACGAGTAAACGTTTCAAAAAAAGCGATTATACGAGGAAGAAAACTCCTAGTAAAACGCACAATAGTGGACCGCCGATTCAGGTGTTGTGGATGGTATCCCGAGTTTTGTTGCAATTTGTGTTCGTGAAATTTTGTGGCTGGAATTATTCCGAATAATTCCTCAGAGCAATCCAGTACTGGATGCGGTCAAGTAAAGGTACCTGGCACAGTGGTGCCCCGGCCCGGAGATGAAAACAGTATTTAATGCGACACCAAACTTGCACCATGCAATCAGTGTGCCGGCATGGAATATTGTCTCGCTCTGCTGAGCATACCAAGCATTTAAGAGGCTAATTAAGCCTTTAAAAAGTGTATTATTTATTACAAATTCCGAGTTTAACACGATTTTTGATACAATTCGACTTTTTGCACTTGAATGGTTTTTCATTATGTTGGATTTGATTAAAGCCTTTGTCGCCTTCGAATAATGTCGAACAAACTACGACGAATTGAAATGTATGCATTAAATCATTTCTACAGGTAGGTTAGCTTTTTGCGTCTGCACATGTAGTTCATCATCAGAAAATCATAATAAAACTTACATAAATACTCACGCTTGTCACCCAGATGTGTAGGAAGAGACTGCGAACTTCCATTTGGCATGATCCTGACACGCCTCTTTCGCATACACGCTCGTTGGTTAAGGGTATTCCCAATGTAGTCCATTTTTAATATATCGCCAATTTGGTCGATAAACCTTCGTCTAGCGAAACCCTTCCCGACTCTACCGTTCACATCTAGGATATAAATTTGCTTTGTCGTTCTTTACTCGTTCATTCTTTCTACATGACCAAACCACGAAGCATACCTTTCTTAATTCTAGTCACAATATCATCTGAAACACCACATTTTTCTCCTATCACACAATTTCTCATGTTGTCATTCAGATTTAGCCCTAGTATACTCCTTAAAATTCGCATTTCTACAGCATTTATTCTATTTTAGTGCTGCTTCTGCCACACCCTACTTTCACCTTCATATAGTAGATTAAAAAGGCTGAAGAAAATTACTACTATATTCCACTAATCCGTAAAATATTTTATAATTATACAATTCGTAAATTAGTGGCAGCAGGCTCTTTCTTTGCGTCCAACTCGACTCTCGATGACGTGGGGAGTACGCCACCGACCATCCCGCGGTGTGAGTGCTCTATGCCGGAAGTATAGTTTACACAGCGCTCGGTTCGCAAACTCTCCCTGGACATCCACAAGTCGAGTAGGTCTGACGGAATCCCCCCAATTGTGCTGATGACGTGTGCTCCAGAGTCGGCACCGGTTTTAACGCGTCTTTTCCAGTACTCCTACTCCCTAGGCGTAGTCCCAAAACCATGGAAGACGGCTATCGTCCACCCGATCCCTAAAAAAGGCGACCGGTTAGACCCGTCCAACTAGCGGCCTATCGCCACCACCTCCTTATTCTCCAAAACAATGGAGTCTATTGTTAACTGCCAACTCACGAGGTACGTTGAGGATCACCAGCTGATTTGTGACCGCCAACACGGTTTTCACCGTGGTCGATCAGCTGGTGATCTTCTGGTCTACCTAACTCATACTCATACTCACACTTGGAAGAGAAGGCCAAATTGGCCTCAAAAAAGCTTGGCGTGCTCAGCAGAGCGGGACAATATTTCATGCCGGCACACCGCCTGCAACTTTACAAGGTGCAGGTTTGACCGCACATGGAATACCGTTCTCATCTCTGGGCTAGGGCTCCCCAGTACCAGCTCCTTCCATCTGACCGCATCTAGCGCAAAGCGGCTCGAATCGTCGACGACCGAGTACTTTGCGATTGAATTGATTCACTGGCGCTGCGAAGAGATGTTGCATCTCTTTGCATTTTCTTTCGCGTATACCATGAGGGGTACTCTGAGGAATTGTTTGGATTAATCCCAGCCGCCAAATTTCGTGAACGCACTACGCGGCAAACGTCCCGATACCATCCACACCATCTGGATGCTTGGCTGTCCACCACTGTACGTTTCACAAGGAGTTTTCTTCCGCGTATGACCTCTCTGTGGAATAGTTTACCACCGGCAATTTTTCCGCACCGATACGACCTGGAGACCTTCAAGAATAGAGCTTACTCTTTACTCAAAGGCCGGCAACGCATCTGCAATTCCCCTGGTGTTGCGGTTGATTATGGGCGGCGGTAGTCACTTAACATCAGGTGAGCCACATGCTCGTTTGCCCCCTCTTCTACAGAAAAACGGCACGAAAGTACCCCGCAATATTTTATTTTTATTTATTTATTTATACTTTCTTGCATTTAGCCGTGTAGTGGCGGTTGAGAATATCCACTACCCCATATCTTCCCGTGGGTGCCGTAATAGGTGACAGAAGGAAACAGGCAGGAGATGGGCAGCAGCATCTTCCTGATTACAGAAATTATACAACAAAAGAACTGCGGTTGCCAACCTACTCGCCAAGCGTGGTAACTATGGCAATATGGGGTATATTGCCATAGACAACGACACAAATAAACAGCTGCCCCGCTATTACTGGTTACGGTGGCTACCATGGAAACGGCGGGGCAGTGATGCTAAGATTCTCCGGTGGAGGTTAGGATGTCACCTAAGACGACTCGACCTGGCAAAATACAACGCATGCACCCAGAGGATTGACGAGAAGATACTGGACCTGAAAGAAGTGATAGACAAGTTGAACTGAAATATTATAGGATTATCCGAGGCTCGAAGGTAGGGGGAGGACACGGTGATTCTTGAATGTGGCAACTTGTTCTATCACCGGGAGGGCAACCATCTGTCCTCTTAAGAATACCTAAGAATCTGCGGAGCTCCTTTACAGTACGTGGTATTGGAAATTCTTGTATAGCTTGCACTTTGGTCCAAGGAATGTCACCTCATGTCGTCCTCACTCGCACTTAGTTGTGTTAATCAACACGCCGTAAGCTTTTAACCTCTCAAAAAGCTGAAGTAAGTGGCATTTATGTATTTCTGGTGAAGATGAGAAAACCAAAATATCGTTGAGGTATCCGAAGCAAAAATCTTCAAGACCGGAGAGCACTTCATCAATGAATCTCACCAAACCATAATTCATGAAAGGGTATTCATATAGCCCGAAAAGTGGAGTTATGGCAGTCTTTGGTGTATCCGCCGGATTAACAGGAATTTGGTTATATGCCTTTACTAAATCAATCTTGGAAAATAGAGTAGAGCCAGAAAGTTGATAAGAAAAATCTTTTATGCGACGAACGGGATATCAGTCAGGTATAGCCCGTGCATTAAGTGCTCTGTAATCCCCACAAGGTCTCCATCTGTCATCCTTTTCCTTCACAAGATGTAAATCTGATGACCAAGGACTCTTAGAACGTCTTGCAATGCCTTGTGCTAACATATCTTCAAATTATTTTCGAGCAGTTTTTATGCGTACTGGATCTAAGCGCTGAGGCCTACAGGTTACTGGCGGTCCCGGTACAGTTCTTATGAAGTGTTTTGTATTATGCTTAAGTGTAGTTACAGTACCTGCAGGTCGGGTAATCTCCTGGAAGTTATGTAAGAGTTGTTGAAACTCGTTGTCACCAGAAATGGTTTTGATTGAGATGACATCCTTTGGAGATCCAGAGGATCCTCTGACGTTGCGCGGATACACAAAGAGTAGTAGTACCTTATATTAGTCGCCGGCTTCGGCAATCTACAAGCAGATTATAAAAACTTAAGAAATCCACTCCTATGATAGATTTCCTAATATTGTCAATAGTAAATTTCCATGTAAAAGTACGTCTAAGTTCAGTTCTAAGGTCCAGCTGTAATTGTATAACACCATATGTATTTATGACTGTACCATTTGCAGCAGCTAAACTATACTTTGTAGGAGTACACGGCGTCTTAATGGCTGACCGTGGGAAAACACAAAGTATACCTGTATCCACGAGGAAAAGCATTTTAAAAACACGGTCAGTAATAAATAGACGGCCTGTGTTAGCTGGGCAATCGTTGGCCCCTACTGCCGACTGCCCGTTGAGTTTTGCGCCTGCCAATCACAAGGTGCTATACATTTTCTGGCACGTGTACCATATATAAAATGATACCAGTAGTGAGGATGATCTGGAGGTGTCTGTGGTAGTCGTGATTTATAATAACTGCGTTTACCTCTGCCCTTAGATTTAGATCGGGACCATGAACGATATCTGGAATACTTATTTACCTGTGTTGTTAGTTTCGCTACTTGCTTAGTCAATTCACTTATCTGTTTAACCATGGCCTCGTAAGAAGAAGTAGGAGTACTCGAAGATGAAGTAATGGCGACTTGTCCTAAAGTAGTTGGCGCAATCTTGTGAACCTTGTCTGCTAAATCCGCTAACTTACAATATTTAATGGCAAATCAGACTGTGACGCTATAATTGTTTTTAAATTTCCGGGTAAACGGCTTGACCATAAGATTTTTATAAAATCATCAGAAACTGCAGGTCCAGCAAGATGTTGTACGTGTCTTAAAAACTGAGATGGTTTCCGGTCATCTAACTCTTCATGCATGAGGAGTTGTTTAACCTTACGCTCTTGGGATGCAGAAAGACGCTTAATAAGTTCAGTTTTTAATTTTTCATATTTGCTTGTAGTCGGTGGTGATATATTGGCGGTTGCATATTGGTGGTTAAGCTGTGCAATGACGTGGTAGAATTTCGATGTATCAGATGTCACATTCGATAATATAAACTGACCCTCCATTTGGGCAAACCATATACCCGGTTCTTCGGGACAGAAAAGAGGAGGTCGTACACCAACTCTGCAAGCTTCTCCAACAGCTGCATCCTGAAACTTATTATCCGTTGTAATCGTCGAGTTCACCAATGTAGCGGATTATATATTTAAAATTGCACTAAAAAGTCTCTCAGATAATATGGTAAACAAATAAAGTCCAAAGTTTAATATGAATCGGTTATAATTATTTAAATTATAATTTACATTTAGCACTATCACTGAAGAAGATAAAGCAAGCAAAAACATACTACACTGAATACAACTAAAAAGAACAAGACTAAAAAGGCAGAAACTAATAAAACAATAATAGAATTAAACAGTCGTAAGTTAGCAAATGCAAGGCGATCGGACGTGCGTCTACTCCTGATTCTCTAAACAAGTGAAGGGCACCTTGGCGTGGTGCGAGTACGTATAGTTAATAATTTCAATCGGACATAACATCCTAAGCATTATTATGGTCACGTGCGCGGCTTTGTTTATCGTCGATATCCCCGCAAGACTCCCGCGCTGAGACCGTGGCTACGGTCGATAGTAGTCAGGAAAATGAATTTTTCTTCCACTCTTGGTAATCCCTGTCCTTGGGTCGTTATTGATGCATGTTAGAAGGGGAGTAGGTGCAAATGTGGCAAACAAAGTATTTGTTGTAACATACGCATGTTTTAAACTATCTGTAGCTGTAGTTTCCGTGACACCTGAGATTTTGTATAAGAATTGGCCGAAAATATTGAGCCCTCAAAACATTCAGGATGACTTACCTCTTTCTTCATCTGAACATTTTTGTCCAAGCGTAGAATTGCAGTCCTTGTCCTCGTTTATTATGATTTTACCTCCATTATAAGTTACACAACCACCTAAAAATTATATTGAATAAACTTTCTTACCATCAGCTTTATCAACCTGTTTAAATGATGTACAGCCCCTTTCCTCCACTGCTAGGAATTCACCGTCGCTATTGAAGCAACTTCCATCCGACAGTGAGTGTTACGGCTCTGAGTTGCCCAGGCGAAGGTCAACTGGATTGGGGGCCATAGCAATCAAAAGAGATGGACAACCCAGGGGAGCGCCCAATGGCTTATGGAAAATTATTATATAGTGGCTATCAAGTCAAACAGAACTTACCTAGTTCAGGAGTAGGGTATAACCCAAGGCGTCGTCAGCGTGGTGTGAAGGTAGTGTGGGTATGTATGTGAAAGAAGGTGTGTTGTGAGTGCTTAACTGGCGTCACCAAGGCAGGCCGGAACCCGCCGTTGCTGCACTGCTCCAAAGGGAGCCCTCACTTCTGGTGCCGAACTCCAGTCTCACTTCACTTAGCACAAAACTACAGTCTAAGTTGATACATAGTCAAGGTTTAGAGTTCAATCAAATAAGCGAATGCACTTCGTACTATATAGAATGCCACGTAAGTTACACCTCAATGCCAATTACAGTTCAAATTATTTAGTTCGATATTAAAAGGCCGCCTATACAATTTCTCGACACAAATTAGAAACAAGCGAAGTTAAATCGATCACTCAATATCAAAGAAAGGCCTCTTTGATATTGAGTGATCGGTTTGCAACTTTGCAACAACAACTTGCAACATTTATTAACGAAACTAAACTAAAACATGACGGCTGTCAAGCGCTCGTAACAGTTTCGGTTTTAACTCGAGGTTTACGAGCTCAATTTCCTCAAGACACGGCGCTGCAGTGCGCAGCTTCAAACCAACTAACTCGCAGCGCGTCGACGCGGGCTGAAACCGGTCGACACGATCGGCAGCGCCCTCTGGAGGAATGCAGTCCGTCCAACGTTAAACCGGTTCTCAATCGGGCGCAAGCAGCTACTATTTCATTTTTTTCTTGTTTATTGCACAAAAATGGTCTATACTTCTACTTTGAAAACGCCTCTAAATATAAATGACAAACCAAACAGGCGTACTAGTTTTAAAATCACGAAAATAATGTTAGTTTTGATGGTTTGTAATTTAAAATTATAATATTTAAAATCACCAACAAGGTTCAAATTACTATTGGTTTTACCAATTATTAACTACTTAAGAAAAAATGTTTTACGTCCATAAATTTCAAACATATTTTGGCGAATTTTGACGGAGTTTTATCGATCCGCCGTTATGCCAAATAAACGTAAGGTTCAAAAACTAGTGTTATAACGGAAATAACTTAAAATAAATGATCCCATAGTAATTGAAGTGTAAATATGTGGCCATATGCAAAAATAAAACGAGCTGGCTAAAACAGAAGAAAAGTTATTAAGTTTTTGTCTCCTAAAAAGTAGCGGTTTTTTGGATACGCCCCTATAGTTCGATATCCGCGACATCATACTTATTTGTAAGAACAATCTTGTCTGTGGTGATGGCCCGGTTCCAGTAGAGCCAGACACGGATATTTTTGAACACGGTTTCGGCAAGTACCTGTAATAAGGCAGTTTCCAATCCACGAGAACGTATATCAGGGCGAGCTCCTGGTGTAGAATGCTGGCTACTAAGTTCTATCTGTGCAAGTACCCAGAGTTAAAAAGCGCAGAACAACTTGAGATGACATGCTTAAGTGATTCACCACGATGGTGACTGACTTGACAGATGTCAATGGTGCCATTAAAATGTCAAATATGTTAATAGGATTCTTGATTGTATCCAAGGAACGGAACGCTATCAAAAATAATTAGCGACTGTGACAATGTTGGCTGTCACAAAGCTACAATTCAATTAAGAAGTATCAAATTACTCGAGCAATCAATAAAACTAATTAATCAAATACCTTTTCTTTAGAATTTGTTGCTGTATTTTATTAGATCCAACGCGATCTGAGAGTACCAATTACAGTTTCCCCTTTATTTAGTAATTTTGTCGTAAAAGTTCTTTTACGGCGACTACGATGCTAATTAAGAACGTAGATATAAAAAAACATTTATTTTTTCCTTCCGGCGCAGTGACTTAACATTGAGCTGCGGCATTGAGGGCCACGGGTTCGAATTCCACATGTAACAAGTATTTGTATGGGGTAATAATAGTTCCGTGTCTGGATTTTTGTCTTTGTGCAATTTATGTCCGTGAACAGCCTTTACGATAGAGAAGAAAATCCTAGTAGGCAAGAACACAATCATGTACTTAACTATGCCCATGACTGATATTATTATATATTATATACGATGACACGATAGAGTAGAGCATACTTGACAAGGAAGGGGTGGGTGTGAAGCGGCGACAGCGCGGCGCGACAGTGCTCATTGATGTTGAGTTTGAAACTTCGACACCGTTAATATTTTAATGACGTTTGACCAATACATACAAATTTCTATAATCAGACGCAAATTTCTAACATGTGTCACATATTAGATAGTAATGATTATGGTCACGTTTGTAATAATGCAAAATTTGTCTTAAAAATGAGAAGAAATTGCGACGGATGTAATATGGATTCTATTATCTTTAGAAATACTATATGCCTTCAGGATTCGTCGTGACATATCAGATCTTTTATGCTCTTGTGAAAATTGTGGTCAGATTTTGGAAATATCGGGCTTTTTCAGTTATTCAATAAAATATAACAAGTTTTTGCATGAAATCTAAGAGTACACAAAACTGTCAGATATTTTTCTATGGAAATCAGGTTATTTCGGGACTCCAATTTTTCATCTGGTAACACTACTTATCTGAATGATTCCATTAGGTCACTATCATCAATTTCACTGAAATTTTGCTTTCATTATTCTGATTAATTATACAATACACTATTATTTTCTATGATAATAACCTCTAAGATTGAGGTGATCGTTACCAAGCTATTTCTAATTTATTTGGTGTTTTTTATGATCAATTGAAAAAGTACCTACTTCTATTTCGTTGCTACTAATCCTACCGGCTTTGCCATTTAATAATACAATGCATGTAGTGACGGCGAAAATGAACTCATATCGCCCTCCGTCTGAAAGTGCCTAAAGGATCTATGGCACTGATAGATGGCAGTATGGTCATATTTGAAGCGACAGAAGCCTAATGGCAGGATGCGGACCGCGAACCCAAAAGGTGGTGGGTTCAAATATGCCATTCGACTACTGTCGTAAACCACTCCTAGCACAAGCATTTAAGTTTATCAGGAGTAGTCAAAGGGAATATCAGTGATGTTAATAGCATTGTTAGTATTTTTATTAAAAAAATAAGTTATTAAAAATATTGTTACTTTTTTATTAATTCAAATTCTTTTAAGCACTTTACAATATCTTTAAAAAAGGAATAATATTGAAAACAAATACAAATAAAAAACGATCTTTCACTCAAGCAGTGAACGCGTCAAGTATAGTAAGTAGTTGAATAGAAAGGCAAACGCGGTACTAGTACGTAATTCATACACGCCCTTCAAGAGCGATGACGTAGAGCGGGCATGACGGCATAAGAGATGGTCATGCTGGTCGTCGTCACGGCTACAAGTCGATTTTACTGCTAATGCGCAAATAAATATCTCACATCAAAAACTTCATAAATTATTACCTTTTCTTCTCATCTTTCTCAACCCACAAAAATCCAATGCAGGACATGCAAATCTCCGGTTGTATGGACAATTCGGCTGTATTTTTAAATTAATAAATAAATTAAATTAAAAAACATAAGTATTTAATATCGAAATAACTAATATTTGCATAACATTGTTCACATTATGCTCAGAATGTTATTTGTATGCTATTCAGACATGAAAACACATTTTTAAAATGTTTATCTGTCTGTTCGGGCCAATCTTTCAAATGGCTGAACCAATTGTGATGAAACTTCAAGAACAGAAGGCAAATCCAACATCTAGGTGTTATCTAGGCTAAAATAAAAAATATTCATAGTTTTTATGAGACCGAAAAGATGGTTTTTAATACTCATTCATTCTTCATTCTTGTTAGTGAAATAAGAAAGTTTCAAACAAAACTGTTTATATTGCAATCTTATATAATAAAGGATCTCATACTTAATCTTCAATGTCTTAATGTTTTTATGCAAAATATATTTACCTTTTTAAATTTAATGTCATTTAACTACGAAACAATAAATGTGAAAGATTAAAAAATGAGACTTTTTATACGTGGAATTCTTGTCATATATACAGTTTCCCATGGACTTATATAGCTTACATAGTTTTAGAAATAATTGCAAAAAAAACTGAGTTTTATGTGATTTTTCAATAATTCATCTACTTGCTTAAGACTACTATTATAGATCTTTAGTTTTTATTTGTTTAAGTGCCAAGCGGACAAACTCGCGGGTACTTTCAAGGATTAGAACTGAATTAATAGTTATTGTGCACTGTTACTTATGCAAAAAACCGCGCACTTAAAATATTACATTGACTTATCAAGTCATAACCACTTACTAAGTTCGGAGTCCTTTAATTCTAGTCTGAATATTAACGCCCTGCCTGTGACTTGAGATAAATTTTCATTTGAATACCAAGCTATTGACAAACTTTCCTGTATAGATGACGTATCGTCTAAACTTTTGTTCTTCTTATTAGTTAACTTTCAATGCCTTCATGACTTTCACATTAGGTCTGAGAAATTGAAATTGTAAATTTTCACTTAATAATAACCAGAATTTTTTATACTAAAATGTACAGGTACATTTGGTCATTTAATAAGAGGTACGCTTTTTTCTATTAATTTTTAATTCAAACCATCTATTATTTACCTAACATTGTAATATATACAATATTATCAAACTAAAAAAATAAATACTACAAACTTACATTATCAGACAGTGCTAGTAGCTGTGTTCCCTCGCTGAATGGCTATACCTTAGCCTTTGAGCGAAAAAATTATTTGACGTCAAAAAATCTTTATTTGACGTAACAGTCTAGCTGTGAACTTTCACGTTGATTATTGATTGATCTATTTCATCTGCCTAATGGATTAAGTTTTCACATCAAAGTACGTACCCGAATTTACTTTATTGGTATTCTTACACCATCACTACAAAGCAAAATTATGATAACAATAATTTAAAAAAAATATTTTATCGTTATATAAAAATTGACAGATTTGTGCAGCTTACGAAGTTGGTCAAAATGTTTAATCCGATATTGCGTACATCGGATTAAGCATTTTACGTAGCCTGAATCCAGTTACTTGTTTTACAGTACGCAGGCAACCATGTTTCGAACCCCGGCGACATCAAGGAGATAGTTACTTGCAATTTAAATTGCTAATTGAAACTTCGTGTCGTAACATCCGCATATTTGAAAATAAAAATAAAACATTTTTAAACCGTGTGAAGTCCTCGAACACGCATTAGGGCAACGCGGCGGACATTCCCACGCCCTAAAACCTCAGCCATAAACGAAAAGAGGCGTGTCCCCTGCCGTAGTACGTATAAAAACTGTAACTTTATTTTGACTTAAAATCAAACAGATCTATTAATTTGAAACTACTGAAATTGCGAGTCATCATTATTTATTCTTCATTATGAATTTTAAGTTCCATTACATGAAAGCTTCCCTTCTAATCTCCTTTTCAATGTCGATAATAGCACCGGTTTGAATATTTGAGGCAGTTTCTTTTATAACGTAATGGCCATACAGTTAATATTATTTTACTTTACTAACTCTTTCTCTTTTACTTTTCTAATGCCTAGGCCACACACGTCGCGCTAAAACTTCGCCTTTGGCAAAGGTGCCTGACCACACTGCGCGTTGTAAAGTTAATCGACAGTTTATCGCGATAAACGGACGCTAATTACAAAATGTACGCTGCGGTCGCTCTGTAATATATGTCATAGAATAATTTTTAATGCATTTTAGCAAGAGGGAACAGCTTTAGATGTCTGCATAATTTATTTAAAATGTCACATCAAACTATTCATCTTCTCATTACTTCAACTAATTGTCATTGTCAATTAATATATTTTGGATCTCGTATGTTTGAATTTTACCGTTACGAACTATAAGGAGTCCACTGCTGAACATAGGCCTCCTCCATAGATTGCCAAAGGAGGGATAGTTGCCACAGTTACTACTCTGGACTGGCGGGTTAGCAGCCGCAGTTTTTGATTTTTTAAGTTGTTATTAGGTAGCCAGTACAATATCGGTTGTCGGTTCTTTGACCTATATAGCCGGACCATTGCCACTTCAGCTTACTTTTCTGTTAGACTATGTCTGTTACTCTAGTTCCACTACGGGTATCCTCATTTTTAAGTCTATCACGCAGAAAAACTTCAAGCATAGTCCTCTCCATAGCTCGCTGAGCGACCTCGAGCTTAAATGGAGGATATATAGTGGCAGTATAACTATAAGCTGTGAGGCATTTCATCTAAGTCCTCAGATATGACAACGAATTAAATCTCACGGTCTTAACGTATCAAAAGCCTGTTCAGCCTTTGCTTGAAAACGCCCAAATTGTAATCGGGTGGAAAGACAGACACCAGGAAATTATTACACTCGTTTGCTCTACGCGTTAAAAAAGCTAAAGGAATTTATTTCCTTGTCCTTTAACGTTTGGAATATCGTATTTTTTTTAAATGCTATGGAACATATTATTATTCTATTGTATGTGACACAAGTGATATCAATGGATCCATATTATCGTTTTAAAACTCAGCGTAAAAGGGAATTCGTTGCTGAAATTGACTACCCAACAAACAATTGTGAAATTTTACAGTTGTGTTTTGAAACACATTTTTAGTACTTCAGTAACATTGGCTGTTAAAATTAAATGTGTAAATTATCTTTTTTCTATACACAGTATGGCTCAAGTTGTTATCAGGATTCCGAATTACTAACACATCTAGAAAAGCTAAAGAATTGTTTGCCTCTAACTCCATTGTGAACTGA
>DWHP01000276.1:0-21724 GCA_018247895.1 Parnassius honrathi
ACCTAAAGGTTACCTTTAGGTATTTGATTTCATAGCATTATTTATGAGAAAATAATAAAAAAATATTATTACAACAATTTTTAAAATTATATGGTGGATAATAATGTTTATATTTTGTAGTAAGAAATTATGAGGTATGTGTAGATATCTTTAATATTCAGTAAAAAGCGAAGTAGCAGTTCACGAAAACACTAAACAAACAAAGTCAAGGATACGAACATATTTTAAATTATGGCCTCTCATGATAGAATTCTGCCAATATCAAATCAGTCATGGGAGTGACAAGTAATACGAACCTCCTGAGACCTAACAATAACTGCTTGTCATACTGGTTTTGTTATCTTTTAAACCAGGACATAGAAGCGGGTTTACTGATGCATGGCGGTAGAAAGAGAGTTGCAGATAAGGAACACAACCATCGAGTAGATGATGTGTGAATTGTGTAGGTTTGTATTTAATACCGTATATCTCAAGAGAATGTTATGATAATAGGTATATTAGTGCAACGTACATTCATGAGTACTACATGTGACTATAATTATCGACTATACTTTATACATGTATACCTAACGTCACGCCTGTAATCTCAGAACGGGGTAGGCAGAGTCCAAAATGCAGCTAACTGCTCGGATCACATTTAGCTAAAAATGGGTTTAGATTGTAAATTGTGAAAGAATTGATCATGACTAGAACAACGCCTACAAACCGATATTGATGATTATTTTTTTATTTAAAGCTGATGCTTCTCGTGTGGTCCCATATAAATTTTATCAAGGTCTGACCAGTAGTTTTGAGTCTCTAATCTTTGATAATGCGTATTTAATTGACTTACTTCTGATGGGTTTATAAAAAAATAACCACGATGGAGATGGCGGGTCCTATTCGCTCGCATCTCTCATTGACTAGACCCCGCCATCTCCTTCTAACCTAACCTGTCCGAGTCGGAATGTTCTAGGTCCCGAGCACGCTTCGTTCGATCTTACATTCAATAAAAAACCACAATATTAACTTTTATAATTATTTCGGTTTTTAGAGCGTTTATGATAACATTTAAAGTCAGAAAACCATATAAAACTTTAAGCGAGATTAAAAATTAATAAACAAACATTTTTTCAATGTTTTTTTAAATGTTCATTTTTTTGGGTAGATTAACAAAAAAATAAATAAACTTCATTTAATGCGTTGCATAATGGGTATGGACGATTATTGGGCAAAATAAATACTCGTGCACAATAATCCTATCCAGTGGAGATGGATAGTCTTCAATGAGACTGGCCGCTGTGACCGAAATTTGGTCTGGAAGACATTGTTTTTTTAAACCGTTACCGTTACAGCATACTAAAGCGCACTGCTGAACATAGACCTCCTCCATCATCATCATCATCATCGTTACAGCCCTTCACAAGTTTACTGCTGAACATAGGCCTTCCCCAAGGTATGCGCCAAATGTATGTCCTGAGCCACCTGCATTCATCGACTTCCTGCAATACGACTTCACTCCATCTAGTGGGGGGTCGCCCTACACTTCGCCTACCGGTACGAGGCTGCCACTCGACAACCTTTTTTCCCCGACGGTTGTCGGTTCTTCGAGCAATATGGCCGGCCCATTGCCATTTCAGTTTACTAATACGTTGGGCTATGTCGGTCACTCTGGTTCTACTGCGGATATCCTCATTTCTAAGCTTATCACGCAGAGAAACCCTGAGCATAGCCATCTCCATAGCTCGCTGAGCGGCTTTGAGCGTCCTCATACGGCCAGCAGTGGAGGACCACGTCTCAGTTCCATATGTCATCACTGGAAACACGCACTGGTTGTACAATTTCGTTTTCAGGTTTTGAGGTATATCTGATGAGAAGATGTAACGTAATTTCCATAGATTGCCTCAAAGGGGGGGGGGGCATATTTGTCATAGATGTCACGCTTGGTGAGCGTGCTTGCAAGCGCCGCTTTTTTTTAATTTTTAGTTGTTATTAGGAATATGCTGCTGGCCTTCTCCTGATTTGTTTCTCTCTGTCGCTTCGTACGACACCCACGGGATGATATGGGGTAGTGGATTTTTTTACCCCGCCAACAGACGGTCAATTTAAAATTTTGTATAAAACATAATTACTATTTAACAGCTCATTGAATCATGGCCACTCCGAAGCCGGTGACGAAAAAACTCATCAATTCACCAGAAACATGTGTGGATGACAATTTACGCGGCGTGGTAGCCGTGTACCCCGGACTCCATCTGCATCCGAAGCATCGAGTGATCACTTTGAGAACAAAGGTAATCATAAAAATTATTTAATTTATACGTGGTAGAGCCATGCTGCGGTTATATTAGTAGTACATTTGTAGCACGAATGGGTTGGCTTAATAAGGGAAAGACCACACTCTCACAGAATATCAGCGTAAAATAGTATATTAATGCTGCTGTGTTTCGTATGGTGAGTGTTGAGAACCGGAGACCCTTTTTACTGGAAACGGGGCATTCCACCTTAGTCCTCATGGGTGACAACGCATCTGCATTTTGATTCGTAATCGAGGACAGATGTAGATGTCTATGGGCCACAGTAATCACTTATCATCGGGTGTACTGTGTGCTCGTTTGACACCCTAACCTATAAAAAATTATCAGCCCACTGCTAAACAAGCACCTATCTTAATGGACAATCACACATTGATAAGCATCCAGACAATTCTGTACGGGATTCAAACTTGGAAAATAATATAGCGAATAGTCTGACTCTTATCTTCTACCGCTTACCGCTTACATGTCCAGATCACAACTCTACCCGTAATTGGTAAAATATTTCTATGCCGATAGACACACAACATATTCAACTAAAGAGCTTCTCAGTCTCTTTATCAAAGTTTTGTTAGTCATTATGCTAAAAGTGACAATTATTATAAATCATCCAGACAGTGGCTACCGGTCTGAATATTAAATATTCTGTCTGTCAATAGTCTGACAATTTCTGACGTTGCGAGAGTAAGTTGGCCCAATTCCCTCCCTTCCCCTTAACATGGTAGCGGAATTAAGTGAAGATCTACCCCAGGAGGGTACCACAACCCCTGGAGAATCTCTCGCTGAGCATCCACGAGCAAGTTACTCCATTCCTAAGCGTGGATGCTCAGACTGCCCCGCGTATTCTGGTGGAGGCAGGGGGGCAAAATTCCGCTCAAGACAACAAACGCTCGGGGCAAGCTCAGCAACAAAACCAAGGTAACCCCTGCCACGCTATCCGTGAATTTGTGCAATAGCTAATAGAAATATCTAGGGCATAATAATAATATCTTAGCAATTTCTAGGGGCTTCACTCTAACCTAAATGCCGTCCACTACCATTTCGGTGAGATGGCGAGGCCGGCTCTGCTCTTTCTGACCAAGACGCAGGTGTCCTCTCCGGCTGATGTCTCGTATCTCTCCTACTCTGGGTACAAACTGGATCACTCCGTTGTGCCTTGGGCTGGAATTTGCGTATACGTCATAGAGGATATCTGTTCTCGACGCCTCGGCGCTCTTGAAGGTTTGAACCTGTCTATCCTTTGGCTACGCGTGGACAGCGACGACCGTACGGGTGCCTCTATAGGTCCCATAGCGGTAATGCCTAAACATACCGACTCTTCGACCACGTTCAGATGGCTACAAATTCGTTGCTACAGCAGATCCCCTACCCTCCTAGCCTTGGCGGCGGGTTCGGTTTTCGCCGGACGATCCCAACGTTTTTGCTGATTCTGTCGCTGATGTGGTACGTCGAGGTATGGAACTTTTTATTCCTTCTTCTGTGGTGCCCATTGGAGGCAAATCTTAGCCATGGTCCTGTAAAATAGCACCATGCTATAAGCAGGAGTGCTACCAAGCCTGGGCTGATGCATCAACGTCCCGGATTGTAAACACTAGCGCTCTAAAAAAGAAGTATAATTCCGCCTCCAGGTCCTTCAAAAGAGTCATTACCAAGGCAAAGTCAGAGCACATAGGCAGAATTGGCGTGAAACAAGTTCGCCTTCCTTCTGAAACCCGTGCGTTCTGGTTTCTCGCCAAAGCTGTCCAGGGGAATTTCTGTCAGCCATCTCTTCCATCTCTGCACAGGGAGGACGACTCACTGGCACATGCCGCAAAGGAGAAAGCCAATCTGTTAGGCTCTCTCTTTAACTCGACTCGTGATGACGGGGGGAGTACGCCGCCGACCATTCCGCGGTGTGAGTGCTCCATGCCGGAGGTGCGTTTCACACAGCGCTCGTATCGCAAAGCACTCCTCTCCCTGGACACTCACAAGTCGAGTAGGCCTGACGGAATGCCCAATTGTGCTGAGGACGTGTGCTCCAGAGTTGGCACCGGTCTTAACGCGTCTTTTCCGGTACTCCTTCTCCTTAGGCGTAGTCCAAAATCATGGAAGACGGCTTTCATCCACCCGATGCCTTAAAAAAGACGACTGTTGAGACCCGTCCAGCTACAGGCCTGTCGCCATCACCTCCTTGTTCTCCAAAACAATAGAGTCCATTGTAAGCTTCCAGCTCATGAGGTACCTTGAGGATCATCAGCTGATTAGTGATCGTCAATACGATTTTCGTCGTGGTCGATCAGCTGGTGATCTTCTGGTCTACCTGACTCATAAATGGGCTGAGGAAGTAGAGTCCAAGGGGGAGTCGCAATGTCCAAACTAACGGCATTGGCCGTTGCCGATTTGGAAATTGCGACCTTCGATCGGGTTTGGCACAAAGCGCTTCTTTCGAACCTCCCTTTCTATGGGCTTCCGGAGAAATTGTGCAATTGGATCACCAGCTTTCTTGCAGATCGGAAAATCAAGGTTGTTGTAGACGGTGTTTCTTCTGCATATCAATATTCATTGCTATGCGGATGACAGCACTGGTGATGCTCTGTACACCGGCGGTGCCAATATTTCTCGGGAAAACGTCTCGAGTACCGGGACAAACTTGTGTCTGAAGTCGAGAATTTGTTGAACAAAGTCTCGGATTGGCGGCGACTAAATCTAGTCCAGTCTAACCCGCAGAAGACACAAGTTTGTGCGTTAATCGCTAAAAAACCCCCTTGTCATATCTCCTCAGTTTCAAGGCACTCCCCTTGTTGCCTCAGCCAGTATCGGAATTCTCGGCGTTGACATATTGAGTGACGTGCAGTTTCGCGGTCACTTGGAGGGGAAGGCCAAATTGGCCTCTAAAAAGATTGGCGTGCTCACCAGAGTGGGACAGTATTTCATGCTGGCACACCGCCCGCATATTTACAAGGCGCAGGTTCGGCCGCACATGAAATACCGTTCCCATCTCTGGGCTGGGGTCCCCAGTGCCAGTTCCTTCCACTTAACCGCATCTAGCGCAGAGCGGCTCGCATCGTCGGCGACCGAGTGCTTTCCGATCGGCTCGATTCACTGGCGCTGCGCAGAGACGTTGCATCTCTTTGTATTTTTTTCGCATATGCTACGGGGAGTTCTCTGAGGAATTGTACGGATTAATTTCAGCCGCCAAATTTCATGAACGCACTACGTGGCAAACCTCTCGATACCATCCAAACCATCTGGATTCTTGGCGGTCCACCACTGTACGTTTCGATAGGAGTTTTCTTTCGCGTACGACCTCTCTGTGGAATAGTTTACCACCGCCGATTTTTCCGGACCGATACGACCTGGGGACATTCAAGAAAAGAGCTTTTTAAAGCAACCTGTAATTCCCCTGGTGTTGTGGTTGTTCATGGGCGATATTATTCACTTAACATCAGGTGAACCGTATGCTCGTTTGGCCCCTCTTCTATAAAAATAAAAAAAGTATTTATAGAAACTTTTTAATTTGATCTTTTTAATTTGATCAGATAGAATTGTCTGTTTGGCGAAACAGAACTAAAATTTTCGTTCCATAATCCCGGGTTGGCTTGCTTAAGACGCGGTCGTAGTACGAAAATCAAAGAAGTTGAGTGACCTGCAACGAGAGTTGCGAGTACCCTCCTAGTATTCTTTATATAATCTTAATTGTAACGGCCTCGTGATTGTAAGCGTGACCCTGTGTTAGAAGACTGGGTCGGGAAAAAAGCAATTATTGCGTTTTTTGTTGAAAAATACTCTGTAGCAGTCCTGGAGTCAGCAAGCACCCACCGTGCGTCGGAAAGCACGTAACGGCGTTGATCCTCTCCGTTTGTATAGGTTACTTCCTATTGAAATATGAGTAATTATATAGAGAGTACACCTGTTCACACATCATAAACGTTGTCGAAATGAAAAAATTATTCAATTTAAAATCATAACGGTCACCTAATATTTCTCAATACATCTTTTTTCTTTTGTTATTTTATAGACTGATTCCGGAAGAGTCGCTGTCCTTGGTGGGGGAGGGTCAGGACATGAACCGTTCGCTGCAGGTATGTAATAAGCACTTGGAAATTACGATTACGATAAATTAGTTAAAGAAAATTAGTTACGTGGTAGAGCCACGCTGCAGCCATATTATGGTTGTAGAACGAATGGATCGGCTAGACCGGGGAAAGACCACGCTCTCTCAGAATACCAGCATAAAATAGGAGCTTAATACTACTATGGTGAGTGTAGGGATCCGGAGGACCTTTTTTACTGTAAAGAGGCATTTCATCATAGTGCTCCGAGGTGACAACGCATTTGCGTTTTGATTCTTAACCGAGGATAAATGTAGATGTCTATGGACCACAGCATCCACTAACCATCAGGCGGACCGTGAGCTCGATTGTCACCTTTATTCTATAAATAAAAACTTTATCATCATCACTACACTACAGTCTATCAAAATCCTCTGAATATAGACCTCCGTAATGATTATTTCTTTAATGGAATATTTGTTATAGTTACCTCGCTTGAGTTGTTATCAGAAAGTTCTGCTTCCATCGCCAGATTCGGTTTCCCTCTATCATTTCTTACGACACCCACAGGATGCAAGGGTAAATGTTTTCTCTAACGCCGCCAAAACACGGCAAAATAGTAGTATGTCAACATCAAAATGTATTTTGAGAAGAGAGTTCCTTTATAACAAGTGGCAAAATTAAAAAAAAATTGTACTATCGATTTCAATATACATAAAACGAGAACATCATCAATGTAGTCAAAGTCAATTAAATACGCATTATTAAGGATAACTTAAAAACTACCGGTCAGATCTGGATTAAATTTATGTGGAACCACACGAGAAGTAAAAAAAGTAAAGTAAAGTAACAGCCTATATACGTCCCACGGCTGGGTACAGGCCTCCCCTCATTTCTGAGAGGGTTTTAGGGCAAGGAAGTGTCCGCCGCGCTGCCCTGATGCGTGTTGGCGAACTTCACATGTCTTCGAAATTTTTTTTCTTATATCTCAGAAATGCAGGTTTCCTCACGATGTTTTCCTTCACCGTCGAGCACGTGGTAAATCAGCACTTGAAATTGCAATTAACAATTTCATTGGTGCTGGCGGGGATCGAACTGCGGTTACTCGCGTTCTGTTATATTTACAGCGAGCGTTAACCATCTGAGCTACCACGGCTTAATTCACTGGCTAAACTTTAAAAAACTACTTACTAAGGAATCGTAGTTCTTCAAAACGTCGAGACCAAAAGTCCGCGCTAGTATAATAATATGTCTATCTCCTAAGTTTGACTCATAGTAATCATTTTTTTTCTTTGTAATATTAATTAAAAATATTTGCTTATTTGCGAAGATGTTTTCTCTAATTCAGTATTAATATTCATCTTGATAAATATATTAGTTGACTTGATCATTTCATATAAATTAAAATTATTCCTTAAATTATATCATTTAAATGAATCCTTTAGCTGATATCATAGATTCAAAATGACGTGCAACTAAAAACACGGCTTGCCGGCACGTCTCCGCCGCGGCATCCTTCGTGTCAGCACAGGAAAACCGGCATTTTGTAGAGTTGTTGCTCAAAGGGCGTATGCCACAAGACGATGGAAGAATTAGTCGAAAATCCTCTAATCCACACACACGCACGCACACAGGTGATCTGTGAAAGTGTCCTATCTATTCTTATCTAACGAGCCAACGTCACATAGCGACGAACGACGCAAGAGGTATAGATGAGAGATGCTAGCCGCAACACTTGGGATACTGCCTACCCCTTTAGTTACAAAAGGGTTGGAGGAAGCTGCACGGAGTGAACTCAATGTTCAGCGGAGTATGTCGTACCTTCAATTGTATGTGACTACTGCTAGTTACAAATAACGTACAACTAAGAGATCCTTGTCTATTTTCTCAATCTCATAATCTGATGGGATGGTAAATCGATACGACCAGAGAAAGATCTAGCGCAGGACCATCCGCCTTATGTGCTTTCAGGCGCACGGGGATGAAACACCACGAAACTCCTAACTCTGAGCTGCTACTGAGAATTTCTTGACGTATATAGGCTGTAACTTTACTTTTTACTTTAAACCAAAAGGCAGTCGCTAATGTATTCGTTCGGTTGTGCATTGGCTAATTGTTTGACTGCCTCTCTACGCGTGGGCGTGGGCGTGGGTTTCAATCCCGCTCGGTACAAGCGTTTGTAAAGCCTTCACCGAATTGTTCCGAGTCTGGATATTAATATTGTTTTTAATTTATTTTACAAATTCAGCATGTACATAATACACTTTCCTTTTCCCTTTTCCAATAAATAAGTTTCTAGACGAATTCCCCGAAAAAGTGTAAAGCAAAGTTTACATGGATAAAAAAATAATAGCACAGTAACATGGGGCACGCCCCAGTAAAATACAAATATTTTAATAAGACCTTGTCAAATTTTCTTTCCTGTTGACTCTTGGTTCCTAACGGGATTCTCGTAGCATGGATCAGTCTCTATATTTTGTAATTTGAAACTTATATTATACGCTTTAAGAATGAAAATTGTTCTGAGCTGTTTAATAAGATATTGATTTTAGACCCTCGGCTATATTTCTTATACACTTATTATTAAAAACCTTATTTAGCGGTTTAAATTCGTATAAATAATTAATAATAGAGCCACATTTAATTTATGCGTATATTTTCTATTATTTTCCACTAACAGTTCTCGGAATTTCTCCATTGTCGTAGCTTAGTGAATAATAGCCTGCCTAAAAATTTCTTAATACGCAAGCAACCCGAGTTCGAAGATCGAGTTGTTTTCAACTTCGAGCGAAGACGCTGGCAACACTGATATTGGTTACTAAAATTTTTAGAGTACCTATAATATTTTTTAACTTTCTGGTTTCAGACAATAATCCTTTCTGACGTTATCTTTACGTAAAGCTAATAATAAACCGTTGCAAGTCACGCCTGTCGACAAAGACATGGCAAATTCGACATTGACTGATTCGTTTTAATTCATCTCTGAACGTATGGTAAGTAAATTAATATACGTTTAAAGATAATAAAACAAATACATGGACTATTAAGACTATATATTTTTATAATATAGGCAAAACTTCGCATCCTTCGTTTTAATAAATTAATTGAATTACAATATTTTTGTACAGAACTTTCGTGGCTTGTGACACAACAAGTTTAATTTAACTTTTATTGCTTAATTTGGTTGAAGTTTGTCGCCCATTATATAGATAAGGGTGTTAAACGGGCACACAGTCTGCCTGATTATAAGTAGATGCTGTAAATAATATGGATCTATATAATGCACAATTAAAAATCAAAATATAAATGGGTTGTCGCCCCTGATGACTAAGATGAAAAGTAGGTTTCCGGTTCCCTCTACACTCACCATACGAAACACGGTACGTAGTATGGTACGTTAAGTGAGAGTGGTCCTTCCCCGGTCGAGCCGACTCATTCGTGCAATAACCACAATATATATGACTGCTAATAATAATAATCTTAGTAGGGAATTGACGACCCCATCGCCTGCTGATGTAACGGTTATGTGACAAAACTGTTACGTCAGTGCAGTCAGTCAGTCAGTCAGCACCTTACCAAGAGGTCTTAGTGCCGTGCCTCGGAAAAAAATGAAGGTGCAAAGGCTCATTTGTGAACATGGCCTCATCATGAAACGGCGCAGGGTCTGAGCGTCTCCCGTTAAATGACGCCTATTAAAATGTATGATGGAACACAGAAGGACGCGTAAAGGGCCACTGCCTGAAGGTCGCCAGGGCGCGTCTGGACGCGACAGCATGCGAACCGCCAGCCGAGTCAAGGTGCTGCACGACCACCCAGCAGCCCCTCACATCCATCATCCCCACCAGCTGGCTTAGTGTCGGCAGGGTCTTTGTGGGCCCAGTAATCGCCACCCGCCACTGGTGCTATTCATCTGAATTGTCCGCATGCGTTGGACAATGCAAACGAATAGCAACGCATTGCGGGCGTATTTTATAGCGAAAGGGGGAGAAATTGGAGATTTCGCATATCGGGCTGGGATGCATCAACTTTTTGCTGAGCTGGAGCCATCTGTAGCCGTCACCGAGCAAAACCGGGCGGATTGAGTTCGGTATATTATATATAGAATATGTAATATACCGAACTCGATCTGAGATATATAGAATTCGAACGGCTACGACGTGAGGCTGTTCCCTCATCGGATGAAAATGCTACTGCTGAGGATATGGCGCCACAACTTGCAGAGTAACCCGCAAACGTGGATGCCGCCGTAAATACTCCAGTTGTGGTTGATTCAAACGATGATGGAATTGTCGCCCAGGAACTGGAGCTAGAGCTGTGTGAGGAGCTTTGGAAGAGGCGATTGTGGAAACGCGCAGTACACCTCTCAAAAATTGACCGCAGCTTCCCCTCATAGCTCTAAGCAAGCGGAATCGGGCTGTCGTGAGGGCTCTGAACCCAATGCTGGTGACCTATTTGGAAACCAGCCGGGGGCTTTGCGAGACGAACTCAATTCTTTTCAGCCCCGCACTGGCAGTCTGCCGTATTATAGGCGCCAAGCTTTCCGGGGCTGGACGCGCTACCGGATAAAGTGGCGCTATCCCAGCCCAGAGAATAAGAAATAAGGAACGAATCGCAATGGCTATGGCTCTTCTCGGCAGACCGATATGCTTCAGGTCAATAACAATAATAGTCAATAACAGGCCAAGGATTATGCGCACCGTCAGGATGGCGTTTGCTGGGACAAATGTCAGTTCGGATATCACGCGAAAACTGACGGAGCGCGTAGATGATCTGAAGCAGAGAATCGCTGCTTGGGGAAAGTGAATTGGGTATCACCCGAGAGATGGACACGGTTCAACCAGAATCGTCTTTTCCAGAGTGATCAGAAGAGGTTCTATGAATCGTTGGGGCGACCAGTGGTAAGTGGCTCGGGCCCAGCACCGAAGCGACCCACTCTGTCGCATCCTGGCGCGGCCTGTGGTCCGAGCCCGTAAGCCGCAGCGAGGATCCTTGGACGGAAATTGTGGCGAGTCAATATGCGAGTGTTACTCCCATGGACCTCGTCATCATAACGCCGGCTTACGTAACTGAGGCGGTCCGTAGGGCCACGAACAGGAAAAGTCCTGGGCTCGGCGGGCTGCATCACTACTGGCTGAAAGGGTTCGCAGCGTGTCACGCTGTGCTCGAGCGACAGTTTCCATAGGCTCTCAACCAGAAGTCGCTCCGGAGCCCCTTCACTACTAGGATCACTCATTTGGTTCTTAAGGGTATCACAGACCCTAGCAAATACCGCCCCATCATGTGTCTACTGACCATATACAAGACAGTAACTTAAATTTTGAGCGCGAGAATAACTCGTTACCTGGACTGAAATCAGATGATGTCGCGCACTCAAAATGGATGTCGGGTCAGTGTTCGTGGAACTAAGGAACCTCTCCTCATTGACGCGGTCATTAGCAGAGTGGTGAAACGCAACCGTCGGAACTTCTCCGCCGTCCGGATAGACTAAAGAAAGGCATTCGACTCGGTGCCCCATACAAGGTTAAAGAGTGTCCTGGACCTGTACAAGATTGACTGTACAGGTAGAGACATTCTCGTGATTTGTATGGGGCAGTGGAGTACGATCCTTTGTCGTATGGGCGAACAGATGACGGCTGCGGAAAACCGCATAAGGGTAAGAAGAGGTATCTTCCAGGGTGATTGTCTGAGTCCAATCTGGTTTTATTCTCGTGTGGCCGTGGCTTTTTAAGCGCGCTCACCATGTAGCCTTCGTAAGTACTTCCTGGCGAGACTGGATGATCCATTTTGTAAGGATGTAATTTCTTGTAATAAAGGACTTACACCTCTACATACATTTACCGACCGGGAGACCGTATGGTAGGAGAAGGAGCTCCACGGGAAGTTCTACAAAGCTCTTGATGAGCTATCCGTAGATACAGTAGCCTCTCTCCAATGGCTATGCTTTGGTGACCTTTTCTGGGAAAACGGGGGTTTTATCTGTGCAATACAAGGTCAGGTTATATACGACTAACAACTATCGGAGAGTCGACATCTGTCGAGCTTGTCACCATCACGGCGAGTCACAGTATGTCATCTTCGGTTGTTCGGCGCTTTCTTACTCTGAGTATTTGCACAGGCACAACCTTGTAGTCAGGATCCTACACCAGGAGCTCGCTCTGAAATATGGTCTCGTGGACCGAAAATTGTCGTATTACAATTACTACTATTAAGCCTTGCCGTGGTTGCGAATAAGTCTGTTATTGGAACAAATGGGTCAGCTCGACCGGGGAAGGACCACGCTCTCACAGAATACCAGCGTAAAATAACAGCTTCATATTGCTATGTTTCGTATGGTGAGTGTAGAGATCCGGAGGCCCTTTTTTACACGAGACATTCCATCTCAGTCCTCAGGGGTGACAACGCATCTGCGTTTTGATACTTAATCGATGATAAATGTGGATGTCTATGGGCCATAACGTCCACTTACCATCAGGTGGACTGTGTGCTCGTTTGTCACTCTTATTCTATAAAAAAAAGGATATTTTTGGTCGATATTACCGTTCCATATGACGAGAACCTCGTGAAAGCTGAGGTTCTTAACTGATTTTGATGATTCTTGATGATGTTTTATTTGAAAGCTGATGCTTCACATGTAGTCCCATACAAATTTGATAAAGATCTGACTAGTAGTTTTTGAGTTATCTTTAATAATTTAATCGACTTCGACTACATTGATGATATTCATTATATAGAAGACGGTTGTAAAAAAATTACCACCAGTAATTTTTGATAGTTTAGTCAGTTTTGTCAAAATGCATTTACCTCTTGTATATTAAGTAGTGTAACACTCTATTAAAATTCAGTTTAAACTATTGCAACAGTACGTTTTTTTTCGGTATCGTCATCATTATCATCAGCCTGCGACAGTCCACTGCTGGACATAGGCCTCTCCCAAGGCGCGCCACTAAGCCCGATCTTCGGCTACACGCATCCAGTTTCTACCAGCCACCTTGCGCAGATCGTCGCCCCATCTGGTCAGGAGGCGTCCCACACTATGTTTGCCTAGAAACGGTCTCCACTCCATAACTCGTCTACTCCACCGGTTGTCACTTCTGCGACAGACTTGACCAGCCCATTGTCACCTCAGTTTACAAACACTGAAGGCTATCTCAGTAACCCTGGTTCTGTAGCGGATTTCTTCATTTCGATTTTTGTCTACCAGAGAAACTCCGAACATAGTTCTTTCCGTTGCTTACTGAGCGACTTTGAGTTTTTGGGGCAGTTGTATCATCGTGTCCACGTTTCGGCACCATAAGTGAGTACGGACAGAACGCACTGTTTGAAGACTTTTGTCTTTAGACTTTGCGGTATGGGCGAGGAGAAAACCCGACGGAGCTTTCTAAATGCTACACCACCTAACCGAATCCTCCGATCGGCTTCCTCGAAGTTACTCTTACCTAGTTGCAATATCTGCCCAAGGAAGGTTTTGAACAACTTTCGGAATTCCACCATCAACAGTAATTGGAAGTGGCGTGACGTCTTTTGTCTTGTTCAGATTCATGCACAGACCAACACGTTGGGAGGATTGATTTAATCTGTTCAGCACGTCCTGAAGTTCCTGCAGCGATTCTGCCATGACGACGATATCATCAGCAAAGCGTAAGTGTGAGATGTACTCATCGCTTACGTTAATGCCGCGACCTTTCCAGTCTAGCGTCTTAAAAACATCTTCCAGTGCATTCGTAAATAGTTTAGGGGATGTAACATCTCCCTGTCTCACCACGCGATGCAACTGGATTGGTTTTGTTTGACTGTCCTGTACTTGGACGGATATCGTGCTGGTGTTGTAAAGGCGTCTCAACACTTCGATGTACCGTCAGTCAATTTGGCACCGCTGCAAAGAATCTAGAACAGCCCAAGTTTCAATGGAGTCAAAGGCTTTCTCATAGTCCACAAATGCTAAACAGGGGGGCTGATTATACTCTGTTGTCTTCTGTATTATTTGCCGCACTCTGTGAATGTGGTCTACAGTGCCAAATCCTCCTCGAAACCTAGTCTGTTCCGCAGGCTGAAAGTCGTCGAATCTCAGCGCGAGTCGATTTGTGATAACCCTCGAAAACAACTTGTATACGTGGCTCAGAAGCGAGATGGGTCGATAATTTTTCAGCACAGTCTTGTCTTTTTTTTATAGAATTGGGTGACAAACGAGCACACAGTCCACCTGATGGTAAGTGGTCGCTGTGGCCCATAGACATCTACATCTATCTTCGATTACGAATCAAAATGGAGATGAGTTAGAAAATAATACAAATAAAGAGGCGTGACGTAAAACATTTACTTAATTTTATTACAACTCATATGGAATGCAGCGTCTTTCTTTCTTTGCAAATTCCGTATGAGATAAAACTATGTCTAGTCGTGATCGTTCAGATGCTGATGGTAAGGAGTAGTGAAAAAAATATTCGATTCTTTGATTTAGATTACAGGAAAGGACTACTTCCTCACAGTATACCAGCGTAAAATAGCAGTGGTTCGTATGATAAGTTTAGAGACCTGGAGACACTTTTTACTGGTATCGAGGTACTCTATCTTAGCTTTGAAGGCTGACAACGCATCTATATTATAGTGCTTAATCGAGGATGGATATAAATTTTTATGGACCACGCACGGGTATTTTCTGGATTCACTTACCGGGTCCAAATCAAAGTATCCAAGGAACCACTCAAACAAACACAAAAATTCATTACAATCCTTCGAGCCATTTTCGAGGGATATTTTTTTTATTTTTGTTCTTTTGCCTAATAAGATAGAAGACGAATAGCTTAGGGCTACATAGGGGATGGGCGGCAGCATCATTAGAATAACACTTTCAAAATAAAATGCAACTGCGGTCGCAAACCTAACCGCCAAGTGCGACAACTTTGGCAAAATCTCTTACGAGCCAATCTATAGGAGAGACCTATGTTCAGCAGTGAACTTAAACCTGTAACGGATAACCATTTTCTAACAATTTCCAACTAAAACACCATTTATCCTGTAGCGATGGAATACCGTAATACAGCCATTAGGTAATGTATATACTATGTAATGTATTACATAATAAATAATTGAAGTGTACACTTTCATAGTTAATATTCCTACAGCTTGGAGAAAACGCTTCATAAATCATTTTAATTAGCTCTTTAGTCAAACGTTACGCCTAATGAAAATCGTGCTGTTGTGTCCGACATAAGTAGACGGTGATTATTTCATTATAGTTAAGCAAATTTTTAATTTAGTAATAATGTTTTTATTCTTTAGAAAAGTAATATATTATTAATTTAGATCAGTGTTTTACAAACTGAGTTTCTAAAGTTTAAAATTACTAGCTGCCTTGTAAATTGTTGTCTGCCATTTACGTTGTTTCCTTTGGTTTTTTTTTTATTGAAGAGGTGGCAAACGAACATGCGGCTCACCTGAAGGTAAGTAATCACCATCGCCCATAAACAAGTATAAAAGTTTGTTTAGGCATTCTGTTATAAACATACGCTTCACGGAAATTTCAAATGTTTAGCTCAAGGCGCATGGTATAGATACCTCTACGAAAAGGTCTATTAATTGCTTTCCATTAATAATTTTAAAAGTTTAACAATTTTTACAGATTTTAACGCGTTTGATTTGACTTATTTAATTCCCTAAGCTTCAGGTGCTTTACAAAACTGAGGCACGAGTAAAGGACACTAGAGGAACTATCCGATATCGTAGTTAACCTGGGTTACATTCCGTTCTGCTTGGTCAGCCCACCATCAAAATTTCCTTCCAAGCCATTTTTTTAAAAGGTTTACCTGGAAATTTCATTAAATATGTATCATTGAAAGAGTAAAATAAAGTTACAAAAAAATAAAGTTTCATTTTAAGAGAACGACTTAAAAAACTCGTTTAGTTAGACTTGCGTAATAACCACAAAAGCATAATTGAGATAACATCATAAGGACCTCCATAATTTTAAACAGTAGACAGTATTACGATCGTGAGCGTCTCTTGATCTTACTTTTATTGAGCATTGCGGTCCTATCTAAATATCAAACATTATAATTTTAATAAAAAGTAAAAACCGACTTCAAAATCCAAAAACAATATAAGATAACGCCACCTATTTCTGCGGTATTTTTATTAAAACTCGAAAAGATCGCATTTATTGTACCCTTTTGAATGTTAGGCTAGTAAGGACCATAATTGTTTCTACTCTTGATATAGACTCTTGACTATTGGCTCTTGATTTGTATTCCAAATTAATTAAATATGAAAAGAAGTCGGAGGTACCTAGGAGATTTTACGCGATAGAGCCACGGTGCAGCTATATTACAATTCTAGCACGAATGGGTCAGCTCAGAGCAGGACCCCACTCTCAGAGAATACCAGTGTAAAATAGCAGCTTCATGCTGCTGTGTGTCGTATGGTGAGTGTAGAGACCCGGAGACCGTTTTTTACTGGAATGAGGCATTCCATCTTGGGCCTCGGGGGTGACAACGCATATGCATTTTGATTCTTAATTGAGGATAAATGTGGATGTCTGTGGGCCATAGCATCCACTTACTATCAAGTGGACTGTGTGCTCCTTTGTCATATAATCCTCTAAAAAAATCTTATTCCGATGTGTTTGACTTCTAATTCCGAGTGTACGAAATGCAAAGGAAGAAGGTGGGAAGAATAAATTAATAAAATGCACATCATCCTAAAATCAAAATTATTACAGTTTAAAAAATATGAATAATCATCCGCTTGGGTGTAGACCTGACAAGTTAAGTTCATTTTTAACTAGTGATCCGTCCCGTCTTCGCACGGGTGATTTGTGGATCTTGCCAACTGCGGTACCTACCGGGTCCATATATGAGTCCTTTTAGTTGTGAAAGTTATGACAAAAAACGTAACATATAAAATCGAGACAGTATCCTGGTCACAGTTACTTTAACGGAGAGCCAACGAGTATCACAAGAGCGCAATGTTTTAAAGGATTGTCGCCACAATTTACCGTCTCATAATTATATATCTTTGTACTCATCGCAGCGTTTAGTTGAATGTGAGAACCTATTATAAGTTTCTCTAATGAGAAAATCTATATTTCGTTGTAACGATTGCTCTGACGTACGTGAAACAGCTAATTACAGCGAGTGGTAAACACATTTGACTAGAATTAACTTAGGTATGTCATTAGAGTAGAGTCACGATAGAGACATTATCCACCCCAATTCCAATTAAGTTTTCTATTAGAAGACCATGTAAACAGTTTACCAAGGCAGTAAAAATTCCACGAGATCCGTGTTTCTCAGTAGTTCTAATGCTAGAAATGCGGATTCAAATAAATAATAGACACTTCACAAAAACATTCGAAATAGAATGATTTCAATACTGAAACTACTCTTCGTATTATGGACCTACTTTTGCGAACGAAGACTGATAACTAATCAAATAGAAGCAACAGTATTGAACATCCTCTGAAACAAACTTTACATACCTATTTGTTAAGTTCTCATTATTAGTTGGGAAATCCTCAAGGTAGGTTAGCATACCTAAAAAAGGCGTCTAATTACGATTTTGTTATGCGAAAAAAGGATAATGCTATTTGGACATAAATTGGGGAATTCACAGACATAGAGGTAAATCTGAAAAATTGTTTTTTCTAAATTCTTTAAAATTTGATAAATAATCACTAAAAGTCATTAAATAACTTTTTAGTGATTTTTTTCAGAATATCACTATCTAACTCTACAAATTCACTAAATCTAGTGAGAAAATCACTAAAGTGGCAACGCTGGAACTGAAGTTATCGGCCGAGTCGGCCGATGAAATAATCGGCGAGTGTGCGGGCGGGGAAGAGCGCTGTCTGATCAAGCGGTCGGCCGATTAGTTTGCCGATAGTTTAGTTTGAATGCAATTGCGAAGCCCATCAAACTTTCTTATCGACCGATACGGAATTGCTGTAATGTGCGCATTTGCATACCTCTTCATACTGATTAAGAAGCCGACCAAACTGTCGGCCGATAGAAACTCTGTAGTCTACGGGTACTCTTAAGGTACATCCTTTTTAATAACTCTAATCACCCTCATAGTGAAATAATCTAACTACAGACGTGTTTTTGTACAAAGTGACTCGAATATTTGTGGAAAAACTACGAAAAAAAAATTGAAAATATTCTCGTAAATATTCGGTATAAAGTATTTTTCATATAAGCATAGGCAGTTAAAAAGTTAACACCGCTCCGCTTTACCATCAATCACGGATATTTATGGCGGTCGTAAAATTAAAGTTACTGCGGTCGTACAAACAATAATTCATTTATTTCAGACCAATTATTCATTTTTGTTAAACACTTATAATGTAAAGACCTATAACATTAAAGAAAATTAATATTAAAATTAACATACGAATTTAAATAAAGTTATCTTTACTTGTTCACTACACCGTGCAAACTTTCGTGCCAACATAATATTATATCGGACTGCCAGTGCCCTACGCTCCCTTTCAATGTCCACATTGTCGTTTAGGTCATCGGTAACAAAATACCCTAGGTACTTACTAAAAATACTTACTCATTTTAAATCAGTGCTATTCAATTTAATAGCAGACACATTTTCTGGGCTTCTTCAGCCGACTGCCCTTAACACCATAAACTCGTTTTTATTAGTGTATAAGTTATAACTCAAGCCATGGTTTAACGCGTACTTCTTACATATCTTGAGTTCTCTGGTTGCCTTGACCGTTGGACTCAGCAGCACCGTATCATTCGCGTAACTAATGTTATTAAAACTTACGTCATCGATACGACATCCGACTCATTTACTGCTGAGTTCAACGATTAGATCATTTATGTACAGGTTGAAAAGCTTTGATGACGTAATCCCACCCTGTCTGACCACACATTGCAACCTGTACCTTTCGGAATACTTATCGGCCCATCTCACATTATTATACTGATTGTTGTACCAGTAGTGAAGTATTTTCAAAAGCTCTGCCGGAACCTTTTTATGGCGTAGCTTATCCCACAATAAATCGTAGTCTACGAGATCGAAGGCTCTGTAGAGATCTAAAAACATGCATATACAGGTTTACGATTGTGCAATATTCAACAATGTGCTTAAGGGCTAGGATAGCATTCTCAGTAGACAATTTAGACCGAAACCTAAACTGTGCATCGTGCAACTCAATATAGCTTTCCAATTGTATATCCAACAAGGTGTTAAGTATTTTAGTCATAATTGTTGCCAAAGATATAGGTCGATAATTACACTTATCTGCTACGTCACCTGTTTTGTTTTTAACTATAGGTACAACTATAGTCTGCACTAGGTCGTGAGGCAGATACCAATGATAGAGACATGAAGAGAAGAATGAAGCGAGAAATTGAGGCAGGTGAGGTCCAGTATGCTGCAGGTGCTTGATGTTGAGAGAATCATGGCCGGGAGATTTTCCAATAGTCATATTTTTAACGACAATTGTCACTTGATCAGGAGTAAAGCAAATGAAGTCATGACCGTCATGATATCTCTCATCCTCGGACACCGGTTGCGATGGACCCAGCAACGACTTTATTTTGAAATGTTCTGAAAACCTATTAGCTATACTAATAGGTTCGCTTACACCCCCAACGCACACAAGCAGGGTAGGCTTTATATCGAGTTGGTTGGTGGCTTTACTGAATTTTTTGAAATTATTTGCCTTACGATGTGATGCTATGATATCGAGTTGAATCTGCTCTTGACGGTTGTGACACCATTTTAGCTTACTCTTAAATATTTTACGTGTTAAACACATATCGTTATATACAGGACCACTAGTTGGTTTGTTATGCCACAACCATATGCGATACTTAAGCCTAGCTACCATGTGTGCTTCCCTCACATGTCTGTTCCACCCTATAACGTGACCACCACGCTTATAATATCTATGGTCAGCGTAATTCTGTACAGCGGCTTCTGATAAAATAGTAAGAATATTACTATACATGTCATCAAACATTAAGCTATGATGATTATTGTTACGGTGTGAATTATAGCATACGTTAAGTATCTCGGGTAATTTAAGCGACATTAATTTGCTATTACACATATTATAATACACTTCAATCAGATCACTGTCCCTTTCGCCCCATATTACTTTGTTACAAGATTTTATTCCAACTTCTAATTTCGGTTTATTAGTGTCTAACCTACACCCAACTACAAAGGGGCAATGATTACACCAAAATTCGTTATAAAATATACTGATGTTAGTAATAGTGTGCCAGGCAGCTTGCGTGACAATGCAGTGGTCAAGCTATCGTCTACGGCTATGTGCATCACTGACAAATGTATAGTTATCAGAGTCTATACCTAACTTTTTGATGTCCCCACAAATACAGTTTTGTTCCGAACAAATTTTTAAAAGTTCAAGTTCAAAGGACTCACCAGGATGAGCATTATAATCACCAAGGACGTACACTGTTTCCACGCCACAACTTTCAACTATCGCGCTTACCTCACTAAGACATTCGGCGAATTCTGTTAGGTTATCACTCGCGTCTGTCGGCATATATATATAAAAAAAAATATTTGTCACCAAGGGATATTTTATTGCTGCTGGTCGCACACTAGCACAGCTTATTACTGTGACTGACTCAAAAGCTCCTTTACGCCACAAAATCGCCACACCACTATACGGTCGTTATATTTGTTGCGTGCGTAATGCCAGCTGATCGCTCCACGCTATTGTTATTTCTATGCGAAGTCGAAAAAACATTTTGTTGCATACCTACATTTGTGGGAGGAAAGTTAATATTATTTTGTTATGTTAAAGATGTAGGTGACTTGTTGTTACTTGGAATTTCCTGAGATTAATTTTGCAATTCCATAGGGCAACTATCATATTTTTCTAAATCTGCTATGAAATTGCCTCTTTTTCTATTAACAAAATCAATCTTATTGCAAATGATTGATGCTTGTTTTAGATTATCAATCTCCGTTTTTAGATCCAACAGCCGACTTAGCGTAGCGCTATCAGTTTTAAAGCTTTTACTTCAGAAATTATCATAATAATATCTTTTAATAACTGCGTTACATCTATATGGTCAAACGTGATTGGTAGTAACTTTCAAAGATCACGAGCAACAAAAATAGGTACTAGTTCAGGATCGGTAGTTTTAAAGAGACATATAATAACATCAATATCTCGAGCACATTTTACCTTTATTTTTGTGAGTTTTGCGCTTCGTTTCTGGGATAGAATTAAATAGACAATTTTTTTTGACTGCCTCATTGGTCTAGTGGTTGTAGTAGTGCGACTTCTGATCGTGAGGTCCTGCGTTCGAATCCCGGGTCGGGCCAAAATATCAATTATTGAGTTTTTCTGTCAAGAAATTCTCAGTAGTTGCCCGGAGTCAGGAAGTTGGCGGTGTCTCACCCCCG
>DWHP01000277.1:0-21708 GCA_018247895.1 Parnassius honrathi
GCTTCTACGGGAACGACTTCCTTCTTCAATATATGTGGCCGTGGATTCAAATTTTGCTCGACGACCGTTGACGTTGTTGACATTAATTACGGCAAAAACTGGTATTTATTTTGCGTGATTGAAGGACCATTATGATTAGGCTTTATCGAGACCTTTAGAAGTAAAGCGAATGGACTATATTAACAATAGGTTTAATGCCGTTAAACGTTTAAACAAATGTCCATATACTGCAAGGTGAAATGCCCATCTACTACCGCGTCTCGCAGCTGAGTGAAGAGTGGTGGCGCTCGCGCTGCCGCAGTGTCAGCGAGTCAGTGACCGGCCCGCCCCACTGCGTCTACCGTTGTCACACGAGGCGTGATAAGGTGCGCCGACAGTGGGAATTATTTATAGCAAGTAATGATTTTTTACCTAGAATTGACAAGTTCAAAATATTTATCGAAAATCGTTTTAGAGCATTAGAAACAATTGAAACGCACAAAATACTTACTCATAATGCCACCCACTCTCCAAACACGAAAGTTTTGCTAGCGACTACGTCTTTTAGTTTAAAGTGCGAATCATAAAGTATGTTTCTGCAAACAGTTTTTGAGTCAATATGTTGACCGTAACGGGATCTTGTGTCAATAAGAAAGATGTGTTCTAATTGTTCGGGCCGAAATCATCTTTCCTACGATTGCAAAAAACCGACAAAGTGTGGGATTTGTCAAAAAAGACATCACACACTACTGCATCCCACCAACAATCAGGAGAAAGAGAACCAGGCTGCGGTTTTAAACCAGTCGGCCAGTTGCACTGACACTTCGGAATCAGAAGTTCCGGTGGTAGCTTACCTTTCTACTAATCACAGACCTAAGCCCAGGCAGGTCTTATTAGCTACTGAAATAATAAGAATTGAATCTAAAACTGGAGAATATAGGCTAGTACGATCCCTTATAAATAAAGGTTCGCAAGGCTTCTTCATTACGAAAGCAATGGTTCTATATCTTCAAATGAAGAAAATTCCGGCAGTCTGGGGGATTTCAGGATTATCAAATAATGCAGTTATGTGCACTTAATCCAAGGTTCAATTTCAAGTACAATCATGTGTTAATACAAATTTTAAGATGGGAATTGAAGCTTATGTTTTGAGCAAGATCACCGACTGTCTACCTGAAAAGAAGATGGAAGCTAGGATATTTTATTGGGTGCGGCTATTAATAGCACCATAATGAAGCATGGGATAAATAAGTGGACAAATGGGTCCCTGATAGCACAGAATACCACGCCTGGGTGGATGCTTTTATATGTTTCTTGGATTTCGTGGTACTAGGGCAAGTCCACCACAAAGGTTAGAGCGGTCTTCAATGCTTCAGAGCCAAATAAGTTTGGTGTATCATTAAATGATGCATTGATTGTAGGGCCTACCTTACAAGCAGATTTCAGACACACGATGTTACGCTGGCGAACCCATCCGATTGATTTAGTAGAAGATATTGTAAAAATGTATCGTCAAGTGCTTGTAGCCGAATTAGATGCCAACATGTATCAATGTATTGTGTGGAGGGAAGATCCTAAGGAAGAAATGAAGGATTACGAACTCTTAACAGTCACCTTTGGAACTGCATCGACATCTTATATAGCTATGAGAGCATTTCTTGATTTAGCAGTGCACACCTTCGGGGTCATTTCTCAACAATGCAGTGGATATGCGGGGCCTATCCGGATCAGGACGAACAAGGGTCACGGCTACCGAACATACAAAAGCTATATTTGTATTTTTATATGTATGGTTAAAAGAGTCAAACATCTAGAGGTTGTCAGTGATATGAATAAGTTCCATTCATCTAAAATTTGCAGAACACCCAGAGAAAAATGGGACAGAGTGGCAATTTAAATCTCCCTGGCTCCAAATTTAGGAGGAATATGGGAAGCGGGTGTGAAGTCCACCAAGCACCACTTGAGAAGAGTTATTGGAGAAACGGCTCTAACGGTTGAAGAGATGAGCACTCTTCTTACTCAAATCGAGGCATGTCTTAACCCTTGACCAATAACAACTTTTAACTTAGACGATCCTAACGAACCACAGCCATTGGCTCTAGGTCACTACTTGGTTGAGTAACCATCAGTTAACGCAATAGATGAAGATTATGATTCGAGTAACGTAAATTCATTGTAAAGGTGGCAGTTTGTACAAAAGTTGTACGCAATCACTTTGGAAACGTTACTCACAAGAATATTTGGTCATGTTATTGCACAGATATAAATGGTCGCGTCAAATTGCGAAACCAAATTTGGGTCACATAGTGATAGTTAAGCAGGATGTTCTTCCTCCTTTACTAACACAATGAAACGAGGACAATATAACCTGGGTGGTTACATTGCGTACCAGACGCAATGAAGAATGTAACCAAATTTAAAAAAACTTCAATTTCGAATCGACCAAATACAAAATTGTGCATATTGCCAGTTAGATAAGTAATGTAAACACTTTAGATTATTGTATCAATTTACCGTTGTAATAGCATGTATTGTTGTTTGGTTACTTCTAGATTAATTTTTTAATTTTTAATAGATTTAAATTTAAAATTCTATTGTTATGTGTCGTTGTATGAGTAAAATACACCCACTAATGTCAATGTAATATGGACATGGTGGCCGGCATTCGCTAATTAAGGGCATTTTAATTAAATGTCCTTGGTGGGCGTTATGTTTAAAAGCGAAAAACAGTTAAATTAAATTATTTATTTTGTCAAACATTAACGTTACATTATATGATCAGTGACCAAAATCACCTAGTAAGCAAAATAATGCCTGTAACAGGTGTTTTCGCTCTTTCATAGCTAAGAATTACGATATTATTAACGAAATAAAATATCCAAAATAAATAATAAAGATAATAAAATCATGACTTTAGTATCCTACTATCAGTCTCAAAGCATTAATACATCAAAAATGTAATATATTTGGGAAGTATTTTACATATATAGAGTGTATGTGTATTCGGTACTTGTAGTTTGTGGTGTGGTATATAAATTTGTGCATGTTGTATGAGTAGTATGTGAGTATGTTCTGAGTATGGGTGCATGTATGTGAGTATGTTAATTTAGTATCTTTATTGTAATAATGTCTCTGTATCCTCATAATTTAAAGGAGATAAAAAATTGATAAATAATTTCTTACTTATAACTTAACACTTGGACAAGGAAAAATGCTTGTCAGTGTTCCTGGACCTCAAACAAAGTCCTCTGTGGATTTACCTTACCTGAAGCAAAATTGCGTAGAAGATAGAAGTTTATATTTGTTAAGATAATTCAGGAGTCTAGTATTTATAAGTTCCTCTACTATTTTTGAAATTGCAGGGAGAATTGAAATTGGCCTGTAATTACCAACATCACCTTGATCTCCATTCTTGTACACTGGAGTAATTAAAGATTTTTTTAGTGGATTTGGGAATATACCTTGCTGAAAGCAGAGATTTACAAGATGAGTAATGATGGGTACGAGTTCTTTCTTTGCAAGTTTCAGGAAGGTAATAGAAATACAGTCCCAGCCCGGAGCGCTACAAGATCTTAGATTCATGAGGGTATTTTCTACTTCTTTTTCGTCAGTTTCTAACAGAACGAATGAGTTAATTTGGGTTGAACTATTTTTAGTAGAATGATTATACCTTGGACAGGCACTAGGTTGTATACTAGATGCAAGTATTTTTCCTACATTTGTGAAGTAAGCATTAATGAAATTTACTGAATCGTTAGGATTAGTTTTAATCTTTATTAGCTCTTTATTATCGTCATGCGATTTTCCACTGTAAGTAATGTGTTTTATATTTTTCCACAAAAGTTTATTATTAACTACAGATTATAAAGAAAATCCCTTTCATATTTACGTTTAAGTTTTTTGATGAGATTATTGTAGAAGTTCCTGTATCGAATGTACGTTATGTTTAATATATCGTTGTGGCTCTCTTTTCGTAGTATTTGTTGTTACTTATTACGATTTTCTATACAACGTAAGACGCCTGGAGTGATCCAAGGCTTTATTACACGTTGACTTTTTGGAATATTTGAGTGTGTGGTGTTAGTTTTTATAAACTCACTAAGGTCATTTATTAGACTATTTTTATTGTGTTTGGGTCGGTACAAAATAATAAGTCAGTAAGTTTTTATTTTTGAAGGTCCCTAATAGCTTGTGAATAATCTATATTAGTTTTCGTTCTAGTTATTGGACGTTTAACCGTGGACTTAGAAAGAGAAAGCAGTACGGTAAAATGATCGGTGATTATAGTATGCAAAATTACAATAAATGCAGAATTTTTTTTTCCTTGTACTTAAGCATAAAATGATCAAGACAGTTTTTTCCTCTAGTAGGTAACTTATGACCAGCGAGTGTACCATAGCCGGAAAGTGCATTCAAATAGTTTGTTCTATTGTTGTATATAAAAAAAAGTAATTTAATTTTGCTTGAATTCCCTATTTTATGCTATTAAAGAGAAACTTAATGTTTTTGATAAAAGCTAGATTTTTTTCGGTCCATATATACGTCACACTCCTACAGGCCACAGGCTTATCAATGAGGGGGTTTAAGGACAAGGAATTGTCCACAGTCCTCTTCAAATGTATTTTTGCTGACTTAACATCTCTTAGAAATTTGTTTCCCCCAAAAATCAGATGGGAAAGTTGTATTTTCGAGCAAGGTGACCTTTTGAGATAAATATTTACATGACATTTTCCCCGGAATTTATTTTTTACCATAATGTTAACCAAATTATAAATATTTGATAAAAATAAAAGTAGATACTTAATTAGTAATATACCTATTTATCTTTTATATATTTTTAAGAATATTTTGATGGTGAAATAAAAGCGGGGACACGGAGTACATAATGGCTGCTTTAGTTTTCATATAAATATTAATTTTGCATGTCATATGCTCAAAGTGCGTAGTATGCTCTATTAGCATCTTAATATTGTTGCGCGCTATTATTGATGCCTAGTATATGCCACTAGCGCCATCTTGTATCGGATAGCAGAAATAGAAGCTTTCTAGAAAATCCCTTGCTAGAACTTTTGACACTCTTCTCGAGCATTATAGATGTTTTCAGTAGAAAAAGGCCAATATACAGCCGATAAAGTCCATGACCAGGGCAGTATCGCATTGGCGATACGAGTGAATATTTCGAAGCGAAATAAAGTAAGTGTGGTTAATTATTAGTGTGTTTTAAGTTTTATTTGGTAATCGGTAATTAAAGTGTCAATTTTGGTAATTCAATCTGCAGTTTTTATTGTCACGAACCCTAAGCTCGTAACAATATCAAGGCAATCTGTCGGGGAGGCCTATGTTCAGCAGTGCTCTTTGATGGGTTGTAGTTATGATGACGATGATGATGAAATATAAGGATCTATCTCACGCAAAATCTCTTCTTTACCCAGTAAGACATTCAGCAAAGAACAATAATGTAAATTAGCACGAGAAACATAAAATCACGACGTGAGTTTTAAACATTATATCAAATTTGTTTTCAGAAATAAGTTCTATTGCTTAATGATCACAGCAGCAACTATAACGACATTTTCTTTTTATACCTTACACGTACCGGATATACCGTGTATTCTGTTTTGGAATCTTAGGTTTTGATGCAACACTTGGGCAGTTACTCAGGGACAATCTTAAGTTCAAACTCATACCTCAATATCAAAATTCGAGTCTTGGCCATACTATGCTACACAAATTTTAAAATAGTTAAGTTATTTTTATATAGGATAAGGATGACAAGCGAACACTCGAGTGATGGTAAATGAATGCTGTTGCCCATATTCATCTACATTTATCCTCAATTTAAATATTGAAATACAGATATAGGCTGTCACCTCTGAGAACTAAGATGTACCTCGTTTCCATTAAAAAGGGACTCCGGCTCCAGCTCCTGCTTTAATTCAGGCTGACAGCTGGTATTCGCCCGTCGGCGGTGGCGGCGTATATATAACGTGGTCTTACCCCGTTCGAGCCGACCCATTGCTGCCATAATTGTTACATAGCTCTATCACGCATAAAGTTTTAATTTAAGCTCTAGATCGATTCTCAATACCGGCCTCTGAGACCACGTTATTCACAATATTCCCTTAAGCCATTAACAAATAATTTATAACAGTTAAGTTTCAAGCACTTTTTATTATAGTAGTATTTGTTATTTGTTGAGCGGTATCCAATAAATATCCTTTGTAATAGGAAATTCTGTAGATAAAAGTCTTTATTGAAAAACAATGAAACAAGAAAGCCATTGTTTGTGCTATCTCCGGAGCATGTTTGTACGGTTCGTGATTGATTCCACTGTAATTTCCATACGCGTGCTCTACTCATATTAGCCACGTTATACACCCGCTAGTCTTACGTGACCTTCTTACCTCCACTTACTAGTTCACATTTTAGGCGGTGAAACGGTAAATCTTATATCCAAAGGAGTTCATGCTTACATGGTCGAATTTACCAGGACTATATACACAAACGAACGGCGGGGCGACCTCGCGGCGCCTGCCTAGTCACGCACATAAATTTTTCAAAGCCTAAAAGTCTATAGCATTGAAAATGTAGAACACTATTAAGTATACTTTTAAAATGTACTCTTTAAGTAACAAATTCCTACAGAGTGTGTCATTTTTCAAATATAGCACCAGTGCTGAAAAAACACCTCACTGTAGTGGTCAATGACAGGCGTCGAATGGGGGATCAAACTTACGAATAATGAGTCACACAGTGCGTATCCTTAACCAAATCTAATGTCAATTTTCAATTTTATTTAGTTATTACTGTACTCCTTTCTTATTGAAATGTTCTTCAATTTTGAGATTAATAAATAATGTCCTTATTTATTAATAAAAGCATACTTCTAATAACAGCTAACGTTACCTACGTTAGCTGTTATTCTATTATATAGTTTATAGCCTCACACTCCAACTGATGGTGGTATGTGGCGCCCGCAGCCTGTGGGTACCTTCAACCATTAAATATGCTGCAATAAACCATGAAAGGGCTCACATCCTGTCATGTCATTGTATCTTTTACCCTTTAATCCAAACATTTTTATAATTAGTTTCTACGAGCCGGGGCCGAACCCCGCCGTCATAAATGAAATTGTTATTTGAAATTTTCAAAGAAAACCCTTCAAACTCAACTTCAAAGAAAACCCTACATTCCTCAGAAATAAATATATTTCAGAAATAAATATATTTCAGACATACATATATTTCAGACATACATATTTGAAATCCGCCAACACACACTGGAGCAGCGCAATTGCTCGCAGAAATCAGAGGAGGCCTGTACGTGTGACGTTTGGGCTACTCTGCGCTAACCGTGTGATGGCGGTGAAGGAATATCCACTTCCCCATATCATCCCCGAGGGTGTCGTAAGAGACGACGGAGAGAAAATGAAACAGGAGATGAGCAGCATCACCTTTCAGATTATAACTCAAAATAATAAAATACCGCGGTCGGCACCCGCTTTCCAAGTATGGCAACTATAGCACAACCCCTCCCCCCACCATGAGGCAATCTATGTTCAGCAGTAGACTTTTATCGGCTGGATGGATTGGATCTGCACTGGTCACAGGCCTCATCTCCCTGTTTCTCCATATCTGCAAAGGTTTAGGAACAAAGTCCGCAGCACTTTTATGCGTGTATGTGGACTTAACTAGTCTTTATTTTCTTAAATCGACATTTAAAATTACAGTCATAATTTCACTGGTGCCGAGAGATCGACCGAATTTGGTTTGTTTAAGTTTGGTTGGATAAGATTGTATCAGAAAATTGTATCCTAAACTTTTTTATTTTAAGTTATATAAAGTTGTATACTTATATTTTATCATAAATAATACATATTATTCATAAAGCTTACTAATACACGTCATAGCATTACACTAAGCAAATCAGAATGTGTCGTGCAAAATGCGCTTAATATAAAATAACATACTTCACAATATCGGCACTTATTTAAGTTACGCGGCGGGCACCACCAATGCTCCATTACCAAATAAATATCTCATCTCGTGCTTCAAGTAATCAACTTGACACATAGGCTGGAACGTGCTTCCTACAGCCAAGAAGCTAACGACATATCCAATTAAAAAGAATAGTCATTCATGGACGCGGACGTCTGTTAGGTCGGGGAGTACAGATTAGCCGTTTATTTTAACGCTCATCCTAAAGAATAAAAAGGCCGATATTTTTGCAACTACGGTAAATAAATAATTATATTTCAAAATGGTTAGGATAATAATAGTGGTAAAAACTAAAAACTAGTTAAATGATTATATATTTGTCTTTTGCGTTATTTAATCATTTTCACTTGAAAATTAATATGTAGTTCAGTGCAGTAATGACAGAATAACGAGACTTACTGTTCAACTGAGGTTGCTTAAGAACCACTCCGCTCCCCCTCCTCCGAACGGGTCTCCGCCCTGTCGTGAAGAGGGGGCTCAGTAGCCATGGCATTGTCACCCGCGGTGAACAAGGAGAAACTCGAAGTTGACTCGAGGTGAATGGCTGAACCGAGGTGGTCACTCCGAGTGGGCTTGGCAAGCCCATTTCGGATGTGTGTTAATGGGCTGAGGCGAGGGCGATTTAGTCCCCTCTACCGCTGCAGTATTTACGCGAGGCGGAATTACGGGGGAGAAGGAGCATTGGTAAGACGCGTGGTGAAATGGTGGTGGGTTGTACCACCCATAGCTTCCACGTATCGGGCTGATGGGGTCCGTTGCGTAGGTGGAGCCAAGTTTGCGGATTGAGGCGTGCCTTGTATTGCTAGTGCGTCTTATCTGAGAAGGAATCGAGGGAAGAGAAATTCCGGCCGCGAATGTGCGGATAAGCGTTCCCGTGGCCCTGCCTATGTGTAAAGGTGGAACACCATGAGGTTTTAGTCAGTACAAGCCCAACATAACCCGTCCTTGTACCCGCAAGACGGGTATACATAGCATATCCCCATGTAAAACAAAGCTTAAGATCCACGCAACTTGGCAAGAATAGGCTAAATGTTGTATTTTTCCCTGCGCAATAAAATCCGTGGGGAATAAACCAAGAGAATAAATCATGGTGGAACAGTAAGTTCGAGGCTATTAGCTACGTACATAACTCAAAGACAGTTAATATTTTTTTTAATAAGTTAGGTGACAAACAAGCACACAGTCCACCTGACGGTAAATGGTTGCTGCGGCCCATAGACATCTACGTCTACCCTCGATTATAAATCAAAATGTAGATGTGTTGTCACCCGTGAGGACTAAGATTGAATTCCTCGTTTCCAGTAAAAAGGGTCTCCGGTTCACTACACTCACCATACGAAACACAGCAGCATTAAGCTACTACCTTGGTCGAGCCGACCTATTTGTGCTACAAATATACTACTAATATAACTGCAGCATGGCTCTACCACGTTTTCTTGAGTATTTGAGCTATAAGCTGTTGAGTCATGCAAAGATTTGCATAAATTGTATTATAACGACGATCTTTTAGTTCCTGCTGCTAAATAGCCAATACAGCCTGTGGCCCTTGCAATCAACTTGAAAGACCATTTGAGTCTTGGCATCCTTAAATATATTACAGACTTAAGTTACTTTGTGTCTTATCCTTCGCACCAGAAACAAAAATTGATGCATTGTAGTTTAAAAGGGTCAAACAGGTAAAGCAGCATTACCAACCCAGACATGCTCCTTGTAGAAAAGAAGCACTCGTTCTTTTTCTCTTTTAACCCCCCACGCAAACAGAAGGGTGTTATAAGTTTAACGTGTGTCCGTCTGTGACACCACCTTTCGACGATAAAAGGTGACTTGGTCGAGAGTTTACTTAGGTACGATTTAAAAAAAATCTGTTCTGCCGTTTGAAGATCATCACCTATATTTTTTTGTTTCGGTGTTTTACAAAATTTTAAATTAATGTTATGTAGAAACTGCAAAAAATATAACATCGTTTGAATTTTAATGGTATACTTATTTTTAAATACTATGAAGTAGTGTTAAAAACATATTTTAATTGAACATAAAACAAAAAAAATATTCCGTAACAGCGTTTTAAGCGCCCGTTTGTGGCTCTTGTAATAACCGCTTGCGGGGTGACAGGGAACTGTCAGTAGATATTGTCGTCAATTTGTTTGGTCGGTACTTGCGAGTCGCTGTTTAGGATGCGGCCGGCGCGCGACCCAGACCTCCCCAGCTTATGAACGCGCCACCAAATAAGTACAACAAAGTTGAGACGTCGCTCGATTAGCGATGAGTCTCGTTATCATCCCTTTTTGTTGTAATAAATAAATGTTATCCTAAATGATCTCACTAAAGTTTTTATGACTACATTATAAAGACAAAACCGTTTCATCAGCCCGCAACAGTTCACTGATAGTCATAGTAATATAATATATTTTCTAGTCTTTGGTTATATATTTTACCTACTAGTAATCCATATCTAGAAGCTCCTAAATGTGGAATACAAACATAAATTTAAAAGAAATTATAGATATTACAAAAATTGTATATTTGTATATATTTTCCTCTACTTTTATGGGAAATATTCAAGAGCTAGGATCACTCATTGCGTCCATATGCATCATCATTGACGCAGCGCTTTTGACAATAGTAGACCACACATATTTGTATGTACGCATGTATATAATGTATGTCTGGCCTGTCGTTTTTGTTCCGATTGCAGCCCGACACTCTATCTAGACAAGTGTCTTATAATCAAAGTTTCTAGTACAGGAAGGATTTTGCGTAATCGCCTTGCTTGACTACGATTCCCATCACCGAAATGTTTAACATCAGAAACCTGTAAATGTTTAATTTTAAAAGTAATAGTGACAAACATGCACACGATCCACTTGACAGTAAATGAATGCCGTAGTCCAAACACACCTATATCCAATATAACTGAGATTAAAGTTCTTGATTAAATTTGGTTTTAGACTTAGTAATCCAAATGAAGATACCTTGTGGAAGCAGAATCGGTACACAAGAAACTTCTCTGAATTAATTTAAATTATAAATTATAAAGGCTGCAAAATTTTTGCACGGTGCGTGGGGCGGAGCTCCGGGTACCGCTTTTATCTACGCCGCGTCCGACACATTTCGTCTTCAGTTTACTCCGACTAAGATAGAATTCCTCGTTTACACTAAAAGTTTCTTCCGTTCTCATCACTCACCATACAAAACACAGCAGCATTATGCTTTTATTTCACGATGATCGCTTTTATGAAAAACTTTTGTGAAATGTCTTTATAAACACACCGATACGTACGGGTCAGAAAAGTGGACTGTAAAGTAAAGGTTTATATAGTCTTCCCGTAATAATTACAAAACTATTAGTTTTGGAAACATGAATTTAGTGTCATTACTTAGCTTAAATAGTCAGCTCGGTGTTATGGGTTATGGATTACGACCTATAAGTTTGTGTTATGGCGGCATGGAGCGGCAGGGCATGGGCATCACGCAGAATGGTCAAATCGGTTTTGGCCATTCTATGAACTACGGTTTCGGCGAAAACGGCGCTCCTGCTTCTCTCTATTCAGCATAACTCACGACTCACACATGATAGCGCGCTGATTCTTCCGTATAGAGTTTATTTAGAGAGTTCAAGTAAAAAGTACCTTGAGGATCACCAGCTGGTTAGCGACCGCCAGTACGGTTTCCGTCAAGGTCGTCCAGCTGATTGAATCTAGTTCAGTTCAATCCCCAGAAGATACAAGTCTACGAGTTTACCGCTAAAAAGAACCCCCTTGTCGTATCTCCTCAACTTCAGAGCATTCCCCTTGTTACCTCAGCCGGCATTGGAATCTTCGGCGTTGACATATCTAATGACGAGCAGTTTCGCTTCTAAATAACTTGGCGTATTCAGCAGCGCAGAACAGTATTTCATGCCGACACATCGTTTCCAAATTCACAAGGTGCGGATTCGACCTCACATGGAAGACTGTTTTCATCTCCGTTCCGAGGCTCCTCAGTGTCAGCTCCAGTTTCTTCCTCGCACGAACACTTTGTGGAATCGTTTACCATCGGGGATTTTTCCGGACCGAAAATACTTAGATACCGTCAAGAAACGAGCTTTTGGCTTTTTAAAAGGCCGGCAACAAATCTGCAATTTGGTATTGCAGCATTGAATTCAAATGTTTAAAACGAAATCAATTTTGATTTCATTTCAATCTCTATCACATCTTTAAACCAAAGGCCGTGTGCCCCGACACAGCCCCACCCAATTTTTTCAGTCTAGTCGACTGGTTCTAGGTAGCACCGAATATAAAATAATAAATGTAACAAGTATTATAAGTTCCTAATATATTTTCTATATCTATGCTAATAACATTTAAGTAAAATATTGTAAGCGCTCTTTTAAGATTTCTAATATCGTTTCCTTCGACAACCGCAAATTACGAATGAATACTATAAGAAAATCTGTAGGCGACGTAAATTTAGATTCAACGTTTTGCGGAGATTGTGTCTTTATTACTTTGGAGTGGAAATTATTCACAAGAATGTTACATAACACCATATCGTTTTTTATAGAATTGGGTGATAAACGAGCACACAGTCCACCTGATGATGGTTGCTGTTGCCCATTGACATCCCCATCTACCCCCGATAACGAATCAAAACGCAGATGCGTTGTCGTCACCCGTGAAGACTAAGATGGAATGTCTCGTTTCCTGTAAAAAGGGTCTCCTGTACTCTACACTCATCATACGAAACACAGCAGCATTAAGCTACTATTTTACGCTGGTATTCTGTGAGAGCGTGGTCCTTCCCCGGTCTAGCCGACCCATTCGCGCTATAACCATACTACTAATATAACTGCAGCGTGGCTCTACCACGTCTAAAATTTTAGTAACCTCATCTTGAATATTACAATGGGCAGACTTAAGGTCTCTCCCGTAGTCCGCAGATCAAATTCCCATGAGTGCAGTAACTCATTCTTCATCCTTATTCACTCTAAAATGTTAATATTAAAACTTTCACAGTCCCGTGACCTACATATGGGTCATTGCTATTGTCTTAATATTGTTTCTGCAAATCGAACAGTGAAAGTGTTAAGGCTTTTTTGTAGTACGGTGTTTAGGTGTGGAAACGTTATTATCGAGCAAATAGCAAGCACAAAAGCGGGCAGCATTTTAGAAAAAACAACGTAATGTGTATGTCCAGCCTAAAATATGTGTTGACGGAGCAGCAGCGAGTCCCTGATGTTGTAGTAATTCGATTACGTTTATTATTATGATTCACGTTTCTGTTTTAATACAACCCTTGTCCACATATTAAAATTTCATAAAATGTTTTGCCCTGGCGCAATAAATACATTTTAGTAGATTTACAGAGTTTCAAAACAGTTTAAAATTTTCATGTCTCCTTAAATAATCAAAAAGCAAATACTATTGTAATATCAAAGGTATAATCAGGAGCGCAAAGTGGAATATACCAAGCTGGGCGGCGGGCGGCGCGAAGGAGCGATCGAGGTAAGGGTACCGGCTACGTAATTAGATTTTCAAAGTCCGAATACACTGCTCGTACTTGTCTTCATAATAATATGTCGTGACTCGGACGTTTTGACACTTTTTCTTTTTTTTTATTCTAAAAATTCCTAAGCACACGCAAGGACTTTCTACTTTGAACTTTTGGCATTGAGGTTGCGAAAAAATCCATCATATCATTTATTTACGTAGGTGAGGTAAAGGCAAATGTGGAAAATTTAAGGCAAAACATGGCGGAAGCCTATGTTCAGTAGTGGACTTAGACTTAGTGGATAGACTGCCACTGTAGTAGTAGTAGTTGATTATGGCGATGATAATGTTAGGTGTGTACAAGAAGTGCTCACATAAATTTAAAATAAAATTACGTGGTAGAGCCACGTTGCAGCTACATTAGTTGTAGCATTAATGGGTCGGCTCGACCAGAGTAGGACCACGCTCTCCCAGAAAACCAGCTTGAAATTGCAGCTAAAGGCTGCTGTGTTTCGTATGGTGAGTGTAGAGAACCGGAGACCTTTTTTACTGGAAACGGGGCATTCCAATTTAGTCCTCAGGGGTGATGACGCATCTGCATATTGATACTTAATCGAAGATAAGTGTAGATTTCTACGGGCCACAGCTTCCACTTACCATCAGGTGAACTGTGTACTCGTTTGTCACATCTATTTATAAAAAATTTAATAAATGAGTAATTTTGGATTTTTACGGATTTTATTAAGAGCTAAATGAAGTCCGGGTCAAGTGTGCCATTAGGAAGCCCATCTTCAGTCAACCGTGACCAAGAGCTATTTTATGTTCTGTTAGTGCTGGTAGCCACTTAGTTTTTACTGTTACACTAGACTCAGGTTGCAGCAAGGCTACGAGTGTGAAGAAAAAAATTCAATCTCTACAAATGAATTCGAGTTTCTTAAGAACGTTGAAAAGAGTACCCATTAAATTTATTTATTGCTTGTTTTTTCGTACGAACAACTATTACGGATTGTACTGAGCGTTCAGCTTAGTTGCATAATTAATTTACTGAAAATACCTAACGGTCTTCTTTAATATAATCTCTATGTAGCAACATATTAGCCTATGCCTATTATTGACGTGTCCAAACTTAATATCAAGTATCAAAATTTTTACACCTGCACTAAGCATCGAGGTATCGGATATTTAGTTTGCTTTGGGACGGCGGGACGCGCGGGACGGGGTGGTTAAGTCCAACTATAAATTAGGAAGGGTACGGTTTCATTAATCACCCATACGCCGTTATTATTAATTAACCCCCTTTGGAACTATCGCAGACATTAATTATCGACCGGTACTACTGTCAACTACTTTATTCATAATTTTTGTTCGAAAACTTATAATAAACGCTTTAAAAATTTAGTCGCCAGCTACTGAAATTCATATATTTAAATGTTCCTGGAGAGCAATCAATCAAGAGGGATTTCTTGGCAGTTATTTGCTTAGTTGTTGGTTGTCATAGCGTGATCCTTCACAAACCGAGTCGACCTTTTCGTGCTGTAGTCATCAAACGGAGGTGGCTCTATCACGTAAACTTTGTGATAATAATTTGTGTGGATCATCGTAAGGACAATCAAATAAAACTCAACAAAATCGATCGTCATCAATTATTTGTTAATAATTCTACGAATAACGCGTGCATTTTTTCGTTAGTCTGTTTTCAAAGTAAAGCTACTTTGGAATACTAAGAACGAAAAAATTATATCAATTTAATTTCTAAAACTATTTACGTCTTTTATTGCTACATTTTTATAATTAATGATAATTTATTATATAAAAAAATAACAAGTTTTTATAATATATAGAACACCTCTTATTTTCAACTAGGTCTGTAGTGATTAGAATGCATATTTATAAAACTAAGCACAATGTGTTATTGGCAAACGAAAATGTCAGAAGCAACGTGCATGTTTAGAAGTGTTTGGATACGAGAGTGCGGTCCGCAGCCGCGGTTAAGCGTCGCCGAGAAGTTTGTTGCGAACACCTCATTATGACGAGAGCTTTGCGTCTATTTCAGTTCGCAGACCTAATAGTGACATAAGAAACGATTATGCACCTTATCACGCTGCAATAAAAGTCACGTATTATTTTATAATGAACCGCATTACAAATAAAGGTTTTAAAGTTTGTAACGATAATAAACTTAAGTGTTAATCGTTTAAAATTATGCTACTAATTAAATTTTATAATTAACCAAGGTCAGTTAGTGTAATTAAATACGTTTTATTCGTTATCAGTTCCGCTTTGATACGGCAAAATTATTTCTTTGTTTCATTAAACACATCTATTTATGTATTTTAATGTATACGACTATACGACATACATTTATAATAAATACTTTAGTAGCGCATATTAAATGTCAATGACAAATATGAAAGGGTAATTGATAATTAACTTGTACATAATATATATATCGTTAATTATATTGCATTTTTCATTTACATTTTATATTTCTATAAGGACGAAGCGTGTGTCTGAACTCGTCTTGACGACATTATATCGATAAAGATATTAAGAAGTGGTCTCTAATGCGATATTTAATACGGAAAATATTTATCAAAATTCCTATTTCCCACCCTAGCTAAGCTCGCTTGTCTTAAAAATTAAACGTGGTAGAGCCACGCTGCAACTATATTATAATTGCAGCACGAATGGGTCAGCTCGACTGGGCCAGGACCACGCTCTCACAGTATACCAGCGTAAAATAGCAGAGTAATGCTGTTGTGTTTCGTATGGGTAGTGTAGAGAACCAGGGGCCCTTTTTACTGTACTGTACTCCACTATATTCCATCTTAGTCCTTAGATGTGACATCACATTTGTATTTTGATTTTTAATTGAGCATAAATGTGAATGTCTGTGGGCCACGGCATCCACTTGTGGACTGTGTGCTCATTTGTCACCCAATGCTATAAAAAGTTATAAAAAACATTAGTCAAATGTCGAATTCGAACCTTCAGCTTTTTTAGTTTCCGTATGGAGCCTTCCCTATTAGTCTACCGTCGTTTTATCCATAGAACTGACACTACAGGAAACATTGCACTTATCGTGAAATTGAATCATTCCTGTAATGTTATTTGATTTAAACATACTTATACTTCTAAATAAACAAATCAGTGATGTTGCCATCACAACTTATCACAAATATATTTATTAAGTTCCCAAAATTGTTAAGAAATGACTATCCTTAGTTTTTATATTTACCATATCTTCATACATTAGTTTAATTTATTTCAATTATAATATGTGATCCTCTGTAGTAGATTAGCTTCCAAACTATCGTGAGTCACATATATTGAGTATGTAATTATTACAGGTTTGCATTCCATTAGAGTTTCTAAATTGAGATGTACATACCATCGGCAACCGTTTTTTATGGAATAAGGGTAACAAACGAGCACCTAGGCCATCAATAAGTGGATGCTGTGGCCCATAGGGATCTACATCTATCTTCGGTTAAGAATCCAAATGCCGATAGGTATCTCCGGTTCTCTAGACATACAAAACGAAACACAGCAGCATTGAGCTGTTATTTTGCGCTGGTATTCTTTGAGAGCGTGGTCCTTCCCCGGTCCATCACCAATAATATAGCTGCAGTATAGCTCCACCACGTAAAGCCGTTTCTGAAAATTACATCCATTCATAATTTACATACCGTAAGATTATAACGGACGCTTCATTGACGCTTCAATATAACGACGATATCATATATAAAACATATTTTAAATATTTCATATTCCATAAAAATATCTTTAAAATTATACCTTCCAGGTCCTTCTTCCTTTTAAAATGTAAGATGATTGCCGTTAATAAATATAAGGTAACTGTAATAATAATTTTTCAGAGTGTAGTCAAATGTTCAAATATATAAGTAATGATATTTCGGTTTTTGATAATACGACTAATAAGGCTTCTAATTTTATTTGAAATCTCAAATTGAATATGATTTACAGGCAACAACGTTTTTGCCAACGGACTCTTCGAATGTGTTAGTGCGCAGTAAAATCAGTTAAAATAATGCATCACCACGCATTTTGAATTTAAAGAATAAAAGAGGACAGATTGATTGAGATTTTTTTTATTAACTATTCTTCACCACTTGCCTACAATACTTAAAAAAGAAAGAAAGAAAAAATATTTATTTTTGACACACACAAGACACCAGAACACAGTCAACAAGTCAAAACAAAAAAGTAACAATTTAAAAACAAACAAACAGCCAGTTAAAATTAGGAAAAAGAAATTGTACATAACATATATTCTTAAAACTAGTGCCTCAGGGTGATACCGAAAGAAAGGAACCAATTCAGAATGATGTCAGGTTGGAAACCTAACGCTGATATTCTATGTGATGGTACTTATTGTGAACCTTCTTGACAAATTTGGCCGGTTATTACAAAATAACTCTGTATATAGGGTAATAAATAAACGAAGTAATAAATTAATTAATAAGAATTAATAACGAAGTCTCAATTTAAAATGCTATTACGTAATTTTTAATTATTTATCACAAAACTATAACATATAATATAAATTATGAATTATAAGGAAATAACAACTAGCAGGTACGAGCTAAAGTGTCTTGTTAACATAAAATAAACACACGGCAAATAACAATAGGTTGAGGAGCCGAGTCATTATCGGACATTAAATAAAATCTACTACAAGATCAAAAGTAATTTATTTATGCTAATTGATTCCACTACGCACTGCGTTATTTCAAGCGGGTGAACTAAGTAAAGCTATACTTGAAAACCTTCTAGTTGGAGCGCGTTTCCATTGTGAGGGCACGTTATCGTACTTTTTAAGAATTTAAATGTATATGTCCAACTTTGTCTGGAAATTATTGGTCACACATTGGTCTAGTAAGGTGATTACCGGAATATTGGTTTTGTGACGTGAGTTTGCCACCTACGCATTCTTTTCACAATTATCCATTTAAACGCATAGGTTTTGACTGATCGAGTAGCAAAGCTGCTCCTTAAACTCTAATAAATGATTATATTTGCAGAAATTAAGTTTTAGAATATTGAAGAACTATTATGTTTAATTATCTACAAGTATGTGAATGACATGTCTCATATTTTGGATGTAAAGTACTTCGACCAGCAATGGGGAGCAGAGTCAAAGGCGTGAGGCTTACAATACTGCGGTCGCCAGTACGCCTAATGCCAAGAGTGAAACACTGTATGTTTAAGTGAAAAAATAAGGACCTTCTTACAATGAATTGGCTCTCGTTCAACACTGGTATGTTTCGGGCTGATATTAAAAAAAGAAGAAATGGTGGTCAACAATCAGCCAGGAGGATCATCATTTATTAACAAAAAAGGAAAGTTGACAGTATCATTAACAAGAAAACATAAAAAAGACACTTTACTGTTAGGTTTTATCGAATGTGAAACTTAGAAGATAAAATGACGATCCGATAGCGTAGTGACCAGTCATTTGCTTGCGACGCTGTATCACAAATTCAAATTCTTCGTGACACAATTTTTTTTAATCTGCAAATCATTGTTGCTTGTCAGTAGGGTTGTAACGATTCCGATACCGATACTGATATATCGGCGGATATAATCGTTAGACCGATATATCGGCATCGCCAGTTATATACAACCTATATCTAGAGTTTGAAAAGCACGCGAAACGAACAACATGAGCGTGATGTTCTTGCTCAGCTCAGTTGCCTCACTCTGTCTGTTATCAACTGCAGGTCTCTTTCAAAATGATTTGCGTAACAGATTAACTGCTAATAATTTATACAAACATTGTTTTCTTCACAAAAAAGTTAACTGTAATTACTTTATCTTTTGAATCGGTTTACGTCACAACTTTTTGTAATTAAAATCATTTTCTTAGCGCATTGATTGCTTGATAATATTCTTGATTATTTAAAATAAAAAAATGTTTTCCTTGAATTTTGAATTTTGGTATTGAAATTTTGATTTAACATATTGGTTTTCAACCTTCTCAAGGTTGAGTCTTTGATGAATATGGGGAACTTTTATGCATAATTAAGAAAATTATTGATCATTTATTTGTTTTTCTTTTTTCTATTTTTACTCATTCACCGATAAAGGTATCGGTATCGGTATTGCCGATAATTTACTACAATTATCGGTATCGGTATCGTATCGGCACAATTATGTATCATTACATCACTACTTGTCACGTTCTTTGTAGAACTGATGTTTTTCTTGCTGCCAATCACGAGCAATAAACAGTTTTATTAGTGTCGGTCGGATTCGGTTCGGTTCGGACCCGGGTTGCACGCGTACCGTCAAATTAACGGCGAGAGCTTAGCCTGTAAACTACCACCACTTTTATTTACTATTAAATGGTAAAGTGACTACATTTAAAAAAAACTCAATTCTTTAAAATTCACAAACAATGGACACATTTTATATGATGTATTTCCCCGCTTCCGTAATTAGATAGGCGTGAAATTAATATTTTATAATGAAGTTCTAATTTGGTTTTCGGCAGTTGTTAAGTATAAACATTATAAGGTGTTGTAAAATTACACGAAACTCTTGCTAGCATTTAAATTAAGACATTTGCATCGTTAATTTCGTCGTTCAAACGACGTACGATATTTGGAACTAGACTCATAACAAACAAAATTAATGTGCTGATTATTATTTCTTACTTACTAAGTTTACGCGAACACTACACGTGGTAAAAGAACTAATTTTACGGATTTTAATAAAACTTATTCTACCGATTTTATTTAAAAAAATTACGGATTTTACCGTGTTTAAACACGGATTTTACCGTGTTTAAAACTCGAGAAAACTACCGTATCCTCATCAGTCCTAGAGCTCACATATGTTTATCGGTATCTCTCGTTGTTGGGAGTATTTGCGTTGACAGGTTTGGCAGAAGAATTGAAATCGCAATGTCGCTGGTGTCCATCGCTGTCCTTTTCTACGCCTGGCGTTAACGAGATGATTATACCGCCATCTATCGGAATTCATAATAACTTTCTGGCTATCACATTATATATGTATAAACAAGTATTTTTAAAGAAACAAAAAATATTGATCATCTCCCAATAAGCATTAGTTTGGTCGCATTTATAATAGAACTCTGATGCAGTGGTAGTAATGATTTTCTCTAGACCGAATTTAAGTCACGGTCGTTAGGCTTAACGGAGACTGGCCATTTGGGCAAGACGGAATTATAGTGCACATCTGTGTGCGCAAGCACAGAAGCACTAATCTCTATTCCCACGCTCTCACAGTCCGATGAGAAGGCAAACCGATTCGACTGGAGAGCGGTCAGCTGCATACAACGACTTTATCCGTTTTTCTCAGGCACGGAGGTGCAACGCCTCCAAAATCCTGACTCCGGATCGTTACTAAGAGTTTATTGACATAAATATCCAATAATTAATTCTAACCCTACCCGGGAATTGAACCCGGGACCACTTCTTTAGCAGCCGCGCTTACGATCACTAGACAAACGAGGCATTCACAATAGGGATGGTAATAATACACCACCAAATCATTTACTACCTACCACCTCAACTTAAAAATCCACAACCTAAGTCGAAAATGTTTAAAAGCATATCTTAACAAAATGAACTATTATCTCCCATGCTTAACGTAATATAGAACCTGTTAATAAACTGTTTTTATTAAACCTAATGGACTAACAGATTATGGAAGAAAAAAGCGGTCTAGGTGCGACCCGAAAAGTCTGTACGTAACTTCCCAGTGAAAATAATAAAAAATATCATATGTTTTAATATTTTATACAATTTTCAGTTCGGCACAAAAAACGACTTGACCGATTTTGCTCAAAATTTAATGAGATATATGTTACATAATTTTGCGTTAAATGAAACTGGTCCCGTGTCAATATCACCCTTTGTTCTCGAGATTCACGAGGCCAAAATAGAATCCGAACATACATACATACATGTGTACACACGGACATCCTCTTAAAACCCATACTATTCGATTGTTAAGACCTTGAAACGTCGAGTTATGTTAAAATTTCCAATTTGCAAAATCGGACCCATTACGATAACTGCCCATTGTGAAGGTAATAAATATTACAAATTCTAATAAATCTGGTTTAATAAAATAAAATCTTTTTTATTTTATTAAACCAGCGGCGTTAGCTGAGTTGAATTTCTATATCATTAACGCTGGTAGAAACTGTAAAAATAATTGACAGTGATAATTAAGTGGTAGAGCCATGCTGCAGCTATATTATGGTTGTAGCA
>DWHP01000278.1:0-21708 GCA_018247895.1 Parnassius honrathi
AAAAAAGTAGCCTATGTCACTCTACAGCCACCGAACTATCCCCATACTAAAATTCATGCCATGCCGACGCTCTGTTGCGACGTGAAAGAAGGACAAACGTTGGAATGAGATGTTTTTCCGCGATAATCCATACAAAATATATTACAAATACACCGATAGTTATGATGAAACTTTTTAACCGTTTAACTGTATTGATATTGAAAAAAAGAGTTGTTTTTCTTCCTCCTCGACTGTTTTAGATATTTTTATCAAAATGGACCCCCATCGATAAGAAAAATATGAAGATATATTACAGCTCTTGCCATATATCCCTCCAATTCAACATGAGTTCTATCGCAACCTGAAGACTAATATTATACTATAGTTCTACACAAGATAATGAAGTTGAGTTCTATGATAATGACCCAACCCAGGAGTAACTTTCTAATTAGGTAGAATAGTGGCCGAAACAACGGACATTTTTCTTTAATAAGTCGTATATTAGTTTGTAAGCATAAAACTAACAATAAAATGATTACCTTATATATTTTATTTTAACATTATCACAGAAAATGCTAAAATATCAGTACTAATGTAATTCTCAGATAAATAATGCTCATTATCTCCATACTTAATGTGAAAGGCTTGGGCCACTTCCACTGAGCGACTATTATATTATATTATCGTTATTTCATTCTCCCAGATATTAACTAGATACGTGCATATAAGTTTACTTTTAATAGTCGTAGTGTTATCACTGCCCTAATGTTAACTGGCAGACAATGTTTTTGTCATTAAAACCGCCTTTTGATCCCGTGTTGTTTTGTAAATTTTATTAAAATTTAATAAATAAATATTAGCTTGTCTTTATTTTAACAAACTGCTTGAAATAACTCGTGTATAATTCGTATAATGCAGCACATCATTGATGTGGGTTCTGTCAGTGCCCATCCAGATGGGCTCATACACCAGTTAAATGTTTAGAGAAATTTAAGCTTAGTATTTCATTTTAAAACTAATTAATTTTGTATGTATAATACATTACACTTACTCATAAATTAAAAAAAGGTCGGAAAAATTTACATAAAAGAGCTAAATTTTATAACAATAAAATTAAACCACGTATCTGACCTTTCAATAAATTGTCGGTTCGACCTGATATTGTATACAAATTATTTAAATAAATTTTACCTGCCGTCTTTGAAATAGCAAAATGCTGAGCTGACAGAAATATCGAAAAAAATTTTAACATTCCTAAAATTTCGTTACTATTTCTGAGATTTTAAATTTAATTTTCCGGCTTATTTTTTTATTTCTTCGTTTGTAATGCTAGGAAATAAATATTTTAAATTATAATAAGGTTTTGTTTATTTGTGTGTCATCGTTTATTCCCGCAGTACTTTAAAATTACGAGTGCTCTATAACATTATGTTTTATTTAAAGCACTCGTAATAAATGCTTTGATTCAGAACCAATATTTACTGAACAATTGATGATAATGAATAGTTTAAGAAAAAAAATGTGATTAAATAATTTAAGAGATGTAATTCCTATTTTATTATTTCGTAACTAATTGGCGAATGTTATTTACTAAGCTTGAAACATATTGTTCCAACGGCACAGAAATATATGACGTATAGAATATACCGAATTGGATTGGTGAATTATGATTATGCTTTACTAATTCTTTCGATTTGAAAAATAATTCGAGTTTAATTGACAAATTAGTGACTATTTATTAAAAAAACGTAGTTTTATTTATCAGGACCTTTCTTAAATTGCTACACACTTTTTATTATCGGTATAGTCATGCACACAGTTTTTAAACTTTAGAGAGCCTATTACAGTAAGTAGGTGTTTTCTGTGATTATCGCCGTAAATATTTAAAAGTCGCAAAAATTTCTTTAGAACTCTCAGATAATTTAACGAAATTTTAAGAATGTTGAATAACTTTAACTTAATTTTTTGATAGTATTCTATTAAGTTACAAACGAGTATACAGTCCACCTAATGGAAAATGGTTGCTGTTGCCCACAGACATCTACATGTATCCTCAATTAAGAATAAAAATTTACATGAGTTGTCACCCAAGAGGATTAAGATGGAATGCCTTATTTCCAGTAATAAGCATCTACGGACCGTCGTACGAAACGCAGTATTATGCTTCTTTTTTAATGCGTGAGCGTGGTCCTACCTCAGTCGAGCCAACCTATTCGAACTACAACCGTAACAAACGAGTAGCTGCAGCGTGGCTTTACCACGTATAAAAACTTTATTTATTTATTAATTAATCAAAGACAATTTTATAGTCTGTATTTAACTTAAAATTATTAAGAAGTTCTTATACCTAATATAACAGGAATCATCGTCCAAGTTTTGTACTATTGGTGGTGTTAACAAATGAATATGGAATACGCCAAAAATATTATGGCTTTTGATAGACGACAGTATAATTATCTCTTAAAGATTTTTATAGTATGTTTCAATGTGGCATATGGTCATAATATACTCTCTTACGCTGCTATACACCACACATACATGACAGGGCATACTTAAACAAACCACCATTATGTTTACGGGGCCGCGTCTCATATATCTACCCTTATTACTGTAACGTTGTGATTTGGCTTTTAGTATAACAAAAAGGTAAGATATTTAAGGAGTAAACAAACTAGGCCTAAAATCAGCTATTATTTTCAATCCAATTGTCATTTGTACTATATACAATGACAATTTGATTCGTCCTTTCTCCCTTGCTCTTACGAGTATATGATAGTATGACGACCTATTATTGTTATTAATAATTGACTTCTATATAAATCCGTCAAAAATTATCTTAGAAGTAATATCCTAAACAATTAAAAACATTAGTAAGCATAAAATTAAAATAAATACGTTTCAGACGTTAAGCAAATTTACTAAAGCTAAATTAAGGGCTTAATGTTTCCTTTCAAAATAAATATGTTTTTTTAAACTTAGTTAAAATATTCGGAATGTATTTTTAATTATCTATTATTAAATAGTAGAAATACAAATTGAACATATTATAGTAATAAAGACAAATAACATTTACAAATAATTGGAAAATTGCTCCAAATTAGCTTTAGTCACTGAACGTGTTCGTGTAGAGTAGCAGTATGTTCATGTATACATGGAGGGTGTTCGTGTAAAGATTGCTTATACAAAGGAGCTCTCGGAGACGCATACCCGAGGGTGTAACAGTATACAGAGTGGTCGGGTGACCGACTACTTATAGAACTCTTGCACAATGTCCTATATTAGGGACTTATGATACTAAGGTCTATTATACAAAAGCATTATTATGGAAGGTCTCTATGATGCATAAGCATTACTATAGTAGAAATGTGGGTTGAAGTCCCATATATTAAAGACATATCGATAGCTTTCACGTAAGTTGTTGTATGCCACAAAAATGTCGTACGGCGTTTTTACTGAAAACTATACTAATTTGCATCATTTAAAGCATTCAAAGTAAAAAAAATAGCATTAACGCAAGTTTTTCAAGGATTTGCTAGACCTTAATTGTTGTAACTTTCTAATGAAAACGAAACAAAACATTATATAGACCTTTGCAATGGTTACGCGGGGTGCGGGGCCGGAAGAATCACCCGCTCGTGTCTTGTATTGGTCACATACAACAGACCACGCCGGACTCTCAACCAGCTACTCGTATATAGGAATCGTTTGAATTCTCTAAAATTAGCTTACTCAATTAGCAGTAGTTTAAATTAATAAAAATGACACGTTCTGTAGTAATAAGTAAAGGGCGTAGATTACGTGATATGGTCAATAATTCTTTTTTCCTCCGAGAGTTTTCATTTTTTTTATAGGATAGATGGTTGTTAGTAGTGGCTCATAGACATCTACATCTATCCTCGATTACGAATAAAAATGCAGATGCGTTGTCACCCGTGAAGATTAAGATGGAATGCCTCATTTCTAATAAAAAGGGTATCCAGTTCTCTACACTCACCATACGAAACACATCAGCATTAAGCTACTATTTTACCCTGGCATTCTGTGAGAGCGTGGTCCTTCCCCGGTCGAGCAGACCCATTCGTGCTACAACTATACTTCTAATATAACTGCAACATGGCTCTACCACGCCTATAAAATGATTATATCGGTATTTTCCATGAATCAAACCTCCCAAATATCACAGATATGTTTCTTGTGGTAATATTTTATTAGCATTAATTACCTTATAATATGACTTTTTTATGTTGGTACCCACCTAAAATCTTGTATAGATTATTTACGAAAGCTTATGTCGTTGAGCGTTTATTAAAAATGTTGTATGTAATACATACAACATTTTACGTTGACATTGAAATTAAAATACTATTGTATGTAATAAATACCACATTTTACTTCGGGAGTTGTAATACAAAACTTTGTTGTAAAATGACATGCTATACTTTACGTAGCTATTACCATTTTTTTTACTTAAATTCAATGTTGTATGTTATTTTATATAGAAAATGGGTGACAAGCAAGCACACAGTCCACCTGACGGTGAGTGGTTGCTGTGGCCCATAGACATCTACATCTACCCGCGTTTGCGAATCGTTGCCGTTTTTGGAGTTCAGGCGGTTGAGAAAAGCAATGGATGTATATAGCTAGCTTAGTAAGAAAGCAAAATAAACGTAGAGAGTCATATAGAGTCGTATACAGATTCGAGATATAAATACAACGTAAGTAAGATTTGATCTGCGCCATTTTGGTGCTGATAACAGAAATGAACGTCTACGGAACTAATAATAGAGATAAGAGTGTGACAAAATATATCTATAAAAGTTCTATACCCTACCTATACCTAAATAAATTGAATAGTCGTTACGGGTAGAGTCCCACCCGAAACATACATTCCATTTATATATCATGCTAATATCATTCATCATCATTACAGCCCTTCACAAGGCCGCTGCTGAAACCTTGCCTTCCCCACGGAATGCCACAAAGCATGATCTTGAGCCTCCTGCATTCATCAATTCCCTGCACGTCTTATCAGGTTGTTACTACATCTAGCGGTGTGACATCCTACACTTCGCCTGCGGGTACGAGGTTTCCACTCGAGAACCTTACCTTACAGAACCTTCGGTTATCGGTTTATTGAGCCACAGGGTCGGCCCACTGCCACTTCAGCTTACTAATAGGGATGGGCGTTGCTACTACGAATAGTTTACAAAGATCGTTTTGTGTTCTACGATGATAAAACCGTTTTACGTCCTAGGTTCAAACAGTCTTCGATGCACAAACCAGTCTTCGAATTACTTGGTGCGATTTTTTATTTTACGCCTATGAAAAAACAGTCGAGAACGCAATGATTCGACTATCTATCTCACTCGTCGCGTCGTCGTCTTTAACGTTTCGCGTTATAATGTAGTCTTTGGTTCCGCAGTCCTTACAATTAAAAGTGATTTTTTTATCAATGAATTACAGTTTCTCGTGTCAATCGTTAATATCTTATAATGCTAAGTCTGTGTCAGCCAGTCCTAAGCCTAGAAAAGTATGAAGGGAAGTTCATTTCATCGTTTAGTAAAGTCGATCGATAAAACGAATTATTTAGGAAACTATGACGGTTTTCTTCAACTGTTTTATTAATCTGGAAAACGGTTGTGTTTCGTCCATTAAAAATTTAACAACGACCTACCACTACTTACTACTCTGTTGGACCACTACTTACTAATTTGTTGATGTCAGTCACTCTGATTTTACCGCGAATACCCTCATTCCTTAAAGAAAAGCGGAGAAACTCCGAGAATAGCCTTCATAGCTCGCTGAGCGCCTTTGAGTTTCCTCATACGGCCAGCCGTAAAGGACCACGTCCGAAGATAGTCAAGTGTCGCATTGCCAATCGCCATTCCAATACTCCTCTTCCTTTACGATTCCACCTCGACCGCAACAGTGCAGGGAAAAGAATCTCCTCTAGCCACAACCCACTACCATACATCTAAGGGCTCAACAAGCCTACTCAGAGTATCAAGTCATGTGAGTCCTCTACTTATAGCGTGGGTAACCAAGCCACGGCTACTAGCCCTCGCCATGACAAGGCGGGAACCCGTTCCCAGCTCACGCAAACTTACTAAGGACATTAATAATTTTACAGTCCCAATATATAACTATTCCCTTGATATAATAAATTGGTTATATTTAAACGGATTTAACAAATTTACGTCTTGTAAACAGAAAATCATCATCAGGTGACCTTCCTGCACTTGGCTACGGCCTTTGAGTTCGGGGAAAATGAGAAGACAAGAAATAAAAAACATTCAAAATAATAATCTAATACTTTTATACTCACTGGTACTGGTACTACCAGAAAATATTATCGGTATATTGCACTTTTTTAAAGTTGTGAGTTTCTCATGTCTAATAAAACAGTCGTCTGTGAAATTTTTAGAACAAAGATCATCATTTTGTTTCGGACGCCAATTCCCAATACGTATGCTTTTAAGACATAATTTTAGTCTAGGTTTAGTTGAAAAGCCGTTAATTAATAAACATTTGATAATTGTCTGTTGTCGGCGACCTTCGTTGTGAACAAATATGGGAAGGAAAGATCACCGATAAGTATTATAGACAAAGAAATCGACAACCCTTTCAAATTTTACTGTTTATAAAATTTCAGTTACATAGAGCTAAACATGTCGGTAATTCTGATATTAAGATTAGTAACAAATTTTTAAGTACCTATATTATCAAAACGTTTTAATTTGTTCAATATTATTATACTTGTGGAATTTTATACCACTTTCCTTTTGTTAACGAGTTTTACATATTACGCACACTCTCATTATTATAATTAAAAAAAATCTTATTACGTAACTAAAATTATTCACAACCAAACTACATAAAATATTTTCATTTACTAGTTTAAGGGTTCAAAATACAGAGATGGGATTTAAATAAGTAAACATACTTTGGCATATTATGTCAATGTTAGTTCTCGGGACGGAAAATGGTGGCGCTTCGAATCAGCACAAATATTTTGTATTGTTGCGTGCCACAGTTGATGGTACTAGCGCCATCTCGTATCAAGTATCGGAAATCGGGGTGTCAAGATCTTTCTGGAACTCTCCTAACAGCGCCATCTAGTATCGGGTAGAAGAGTTAGGCTTTCTGGGAAGGTTCACACTCGAACTCTCTGCACTTAGTCGGTCGGAACCGGTGTCTGCTAGAACATTCAGGATGTTTCGGTTGAATGGCCCTATATAAAGCCGTTCAAAAACCGTGATCGGGGCAATATTGAATTTGGCGAGACAAGCGAAGCTTTGGAGCGAAACAAAGTGAATCAGTGTGATTAATTATTAGTGTCTTTTAAATTTAAATTGGTGTTCGGTAATTAAAGTGTTAATTTTGGTAATTCAATCGGCAGTTTTTACAGTCACGAACCTTAAGCTCGTAACAGTATGATATTGTCAGTCCAGCGTGTGTATATCAGTGAAAGTGTGGAGATCATTGTTTGTAAGGGATTGGCGAGAGCAATACTGAACATTTTAACGAATTGTGGATCTCTCGGAGCGAGTGTTTCACGTCAGATATATTATTTTCTATCAAGTGTATTTTCATCCATATTCGTGTTTATCTGTATAAAAGATTAAGTTAAGTTTCGTCCTTAGGTGATATTCTCGTTCTATATTCTTGCCAGATCGTAAAAGTTGTGAATTTTTTGTTACTTGCTTGTTTACGTTTTATTAGCAGTCCGCTTTAAGATGAATTACAATCCCAATATTAATTCATCATACCATAAAATAAGTTAAAGTGTGATGAGGCGTTAGATAACACATTACTATTTCGTCCAGTACGTGTCATAAGAGGAGACATGATTTATGCCAAAAAGATGGCTTCCGAAAAGTGACAATGAGAAGCAGTGTCAATAATGGGAACGTCTCGTACTGTGATCATCAAACCACCTACCAAGCATGACTGAGTGCAAATTCTCTCAACAATGGTAGATGACCATGTGTAGCAGGAGAATTTTTAGTGCTAATGATGATCATGATGATTAAATGCGATTAAATTCATGATTGTTGGGTTCATTTTTCATTTCACGTAAAATAAATCATTATAAAAAAGATATTTTTAGTTAAAACACAAATCCAACTTAAAGCTCAATAAATAATTATAAACAGACCAAAATCCTGGATACAACTGACTAAGGATCTTACAGTGAAACGCTTCTTTTAAAAGTTGACACTGTAATAGGATTACTCGTTTCTGTCTCTAACATCTGCTGCAAGTATTTTTCGCTATACGGACTTTCCGTATTTAAAATTTAAAATTTTATTTTGATTGCCGATTTCGTTAGATCAAAACACTTATTAACACATCAGAAGTATTATAAAAATTCAGAAAGCAAAAAGAGAGATGTCTGTAATTTTTTGCTGGGGAAAATATCTGCGCACAGCCTGTCACTATGAAACTCACACATAACAATTAAAACAATATACTAACAGTTTCTTACACACATAAATTCATTTTATAACACTATCGCTCGGTGACAGCGCCAACCCATATCAATCGATCGAACGATCTGTATATAGTATGAGTGCAAGCGGCCTGTATTATTAGTAAACAAATCCGAAAGAACACGACCGTTATTACTGTAATTTTTATCTTTATGAAGAAGTTAATAGCAATAATGTAATTAAAATTACTTACATATAAAAGGTAGCGCCATTTTCAGTAAATTTGGAAACCACCTGAATAATTCAGCTTTTTTGTTTGACGTCGAATCAGCCGCGCAACTATGTATATTAAGTTTAGTAAGCAGTGTAGCTTCATCTAGTTTTATTGTACGCACAGGACCGCGCAGACCCGTACTTTGACAGAGGGAAACGCCTCTCTCCTGACGTTAAAATATAAATAAGCAAACTTAATACTAAAATTTCATCACAGGGTTAATTGTTAAAAATAATAATAGTGTCAGAGAGGATGGTGAACTTGCCTTCCTGCATACACAATTAATATATATCAGCAATATAAAAATCGTACTGCTCTATAAATTCACTATGGAGCGATTACAGTTCGACAATACCGTAATATGTCTCCGTAACGATTACACAGTAGTGTGACTTGAAGGATATAATCAAACGATAACACCAAAGTACGCAAACCAATAGCAACACTACTCATTTTATTGTAACACAGCGCAGTCTCTCAGCAACATGATCTTCCTACGGACACAATTATGATACCGTCATTAGCACTCGTAGAATGATTTAGGCGGAATCTTTCACGAATGGCGACTACAGTGAACCATATGCTGCACAAACAAATGGGTTTTCTTGATATATCCTCAATTCCGTCTCGCCATCATCGTTATGACGCTCCGCTACTCAACCTTCGCTCCAACCGGTATTTTATAGACGCTTCAACATTTAACACAGCCTGCTGAGGCGCTAAGGAGTGCGCCAGCTCAGAGACTTGAGACAATTCACACATGCATTGTTACTCTTCACTCATTTAACTAAAGTCTACACACTTACATAAGTATACACATTTAAATAAGTGTTGGTTCACGATATTACCATACAGACACGACTTAGAACGACTAGTCGTCGTACTTACGTGCGCCTGATATTTCAGCGACGAAGTACTATTACAGCGATTATTAATATTACCTCGACAACTATTTGATGAACTCTTACAATGTGTACTAAAATCAGTGAGTTGCAGGGCTTTATGACGGTTAGTAATAAAATTTACTAAATCATCAAAAATATCGAAATATGACTGTATTCGAAAGAACAAATGGTATCAGAGTCTAGACAATTAAGTCCGCGACATTATCTAACTTTAAGTTTTGTAAAGCACACATTGCACTTGTAAAGTTATCAGTTAATAAATAAAAATTATTCGCGATGGCAGATTGCAATGACTTAAACTCGAACATCTGGTTTATACGCGGGGGCTAGCATGCTACCGTCTTCGTATTTAGCAATGAGTGCTTGCAATAAAGTTTTATAAATTTAAGGACATGGATTTACACCAGAGCACACCGACAGAGCCCTGCCTGTAAGTTTACTTGGTAGATAATACAACTTTTATCTTCGATGGATTGTCATGGAAGATCGATTTAAAGCTAGCATAAAATAAAGGTTATGAGCGAATGTCACCCGAAAACATCATAATATTGACAGGCAGAAGTGTAAACCTAGCCTTATATAGCAAACTAGTAATTTTTAAAGTATATTGCGAATATTGCAAATAAAGCCTACTTATCCTATCGCAAAAAGACTAAAATGCAATGACGTTGATAAAAGTCAGGCTTAGCATAGGGTTTTTTTTAATAAATATGAATTATAAATATGTGAGGTCTGTTTAAATTCAATATCTACGTAATGCATTAATATTAGAACTTTCGTAGAGAAAACGTTCCGACGCGGCAAACGTAGAATTACTACTGACCGATGCACTCGAGACGGCGGGTCACCTTGACGGCAGTGCGTGTATAGAAGGATTAGGTTGTGTATGGTTGTACAAACTTATTTTAAAACGTTTTGGAATCCAGAATTCCATGGCATAATTATGTTCAGACGTGAATTTGTGAAAGGTGGTATCAGCTCTTGTCGGATTGATGAGCAAAATCTAATGCCATTACATAAAGAGAGAGAGAGAGAGAGAGAGAGAGCGAGACCTAAAATTTTACTTAATGCATAGTTGAAACCCTGATCAAGATTTTATTCGCATAAGGAAAAATTTAAGTGATTACCTTTTGTACATTTAAGGGGACTCTCTTATTAGATTTCGATTCCAGAGTAGATTTACATAATATTGCCTAATATTAACGAAGTTTTCTTTTAACGAAAATTTATAAAACATGAAGTAGCATAATATTAAATATATTTTGTGTATATAAAGTAGAATAATAAAAGTCTTTTTTTCATCACCATTTCCATCATTACTATCCTTCACAAGTTCACTGATGAACACTGACTGTCTCACACAAGATACACCACAAAGCAAGATCCTGAGTCATCAGAAGACATCGACTTCCTCCATTCTCGTCTTATATGATACAAAGCGGTAGGAAAAAAGCAACATAATATTACGTAAACTAGTAACTTTCACACTACGCAACAAAGCCCGGGGTCGATACCCACCAGTGCCAAAAAAAAATTTAATTGTAATTTTAAGCGCTGTTTTACCACTTGCTCAGCAGTGAACAAAAACATCGTGAGGAAACCTGCATGTCTGAGCAATAAGAAAAAAATATTTCGAAGAAAGCTAACACTCATTGTGGCAGCGCAGCAGACATCGCCTTGCCACAAAATACTCTTGGAAATAAGAGAAAGTCTGTGCCCAGCTGTGGGGCGTATGTATGCTGTAAATTCAATCAATAGTAGAAAAAATAAAAACAAGGATACAGTGCACCTGAACTAAATTGGACGTTGTAAGCTATAGACACCAACATCGTTTAAGAAATTCAATAGATGCAACGCTGAGAACTATGTTGGAATGCCTAGATAGCAGTAAAAGCAGCAACTCGTTCTTGTCAATAATCACACCAGCATTGCGGTACTATTTACCGCTGGTGTTCTGTGTTAGCACGGTTCTTCCGCCATCGATTCAATCAATTATATTACTACAACGTGGCTATACTACGTAGAATGAACGATATTGATAAAACAAGCAGATTAAAAATAAGTTGTGGGCGAAGAAACGACAAAAGTACCAGTTACTTACCGAACCGTACATGTTAATCGATTGATGAGAATAGAAATTCCTCAAAACGTGGCGTTAGTGTATGAACATATTGTTATACGTTACGTAAGCAGTGTTGGGCAGCCAATAGATGTAGCGACGACCTGATGTCTCTCATCACGAAGACGGTGGATGCAGTTAGCGTAGGACAGTATTGTGTGGTATTCCTTGAGGGAGACCCATGTTCTGCAGTTGACTTATGATGGGCTGTATAAGAAGATGATGACGTCCCCGTGGTTTACAAATAAAACCTAGATCTACATTCTTTATACGACTGATTCGAATGATACTTATTGAAAAATACTAAATTAATGCTTTGCTTTACGGCAATACATTATATTATTACTGATTAAAATAATGTGCTAAGTGCAACATGCACGAAAACAAAAAAATATATTTTCTATAAATACACATTATGTAGTTCAGTTCCGCGGACCAAAGCACGAGCTAAAAAGACCAAGCAGGTGCTCTTTTAAATTTTAACAATTTACTTTTATTTGCTTATTCTAGTTCATAAACGAGAAATATTTTATACATCATTTATTATTTGTACACAACACAAACGCATCCGTGTTTTCTTTTATGGTTGCCAACTATATAACACGTTTTTGCTTTGCTTTTAATAATTCTTTTTAACAGTTTGAATAGATATAATAATCCAAAGTATTAGAAATAAAACACAAAGGTAACATAATGAAAAACAAACACTTACATCGGTACCACTATTATCATAGTTTCGTATTCAATGAGCATTGGTGAAGTAAATCCTCTTTCAGTAGGAATAACAATTAGCGGCTTTAGTATTAGGACCTTCGAACCACAGATGCTTACTGTCATCATCAGTTAGAATATTTAATCCGCTTATTCTATTTACAGTATGATAAATTATCTTGTCTTTGCAATAAGATAATTTTTTGGATATTTTGTACGAGTAGTCACTAGTCGACATGTTTCTCCAACTGTCTGAAGTAAAGAATTTTTTAATTAAAAATAGTCGTTGATTTCTAATAACTATGGCTAAAATGATACCGTTTTGATTCTACTATACACTTAATTCACTATGTAGTGATTGCCCATTGTGAGACAGCGGAACCTATACTAGGATACCCTTTAGTAATTTCTTAAATTTGCGGGAATACTACACATTGAATTTAAACAAACTCGTATATACGGATTCAATCGCCTTTAATTTACTTATTTTAACTTAATTCTAATTCTCGACGGTTCGGGTGTTTTACAGCACCCGTAATCACGGTTGCTGAGATGTACGTTTGACGTCCCAATGTCATAGTTAGCCTGGCTACCTTCAGTTTTTTAATATTAATTTTTGGTTGGTCCGGTCTACGCAGATCCAGCGTACAGTATCATGAAGTCTTGAAGTGGTATGCTTGGGTTTGGGTTTAATTCTGTAAGTTATAGTCTCCCAAGCTGATGGCAGCACCCATCCATCTTTTCTTCGGTCGGTGTTCTTTTGCGAGGATTTGTGGTTTGTCAAATCTTATGTAATGGCGAGGACGATCTTGAACATGTTCACAGACTGCGGACTTCCCGGAGCGTCGGTGCTTTACGTCAGCTAAAGTAGGGCCAATGAGAAGCGATACCAAATGTAAACAAAACCAATGCAAGGTTATTAGGAATATCAGGGGTACGTACTTTTGATAGTTAAGTAAATAGTAAAAATTTAACTAAAATGATATACATACTTTGCTTACATGCATCTTTAATAAATTAACAAAAGTCTTATTATTACAGTTGCTGTTTTTTTAAACAACTTTAAGATAACTTTAAAGTATACTCCAAACCAACTTAGTTGTGGCTCCATCATTAACCACTCTTAATAAAAAACAATTATTAACAAAACAAAATAACAATAATTAAATAAACAACAATTACTAAAATGGCCTACCGAATGTTGGCCAACCCGTCTTGACCCTGACATGTTTTTGCCGGGAAAACGAGACCTTACGACAAATACAGAAGATGGAAAGACATAGATAATAGATTGTAAACTCCACAGTCGTTTTTAAGGTAAATGACCTTTCGTATCGCCGCTAGTTGGCCGTACTATAGGTACATATTATGATTTGAAGTATCGATTTATTGAATATTTTCCGTTTAAATGAATTGTTTTATCTGATGGAGTAGTAAACTTTAAGATTTTTATAAAATTTTGTTTGTTAAATAGTAAAATGTAATTTAACATTAAAATATCAAGGGCAAATAGTAATTTCAACTGCAATAATGAGCTCTTCAGATTAATAATATATTAGATGAAATACTATGTACTCCTTGAGTAATATATTGTTCAAAGTCGATACGGTGTCGTTTAATAGCAAATTTTTCAATCCTCAATTTTTTTTAGAACATTTATTCAAAGAATAAAATTAAATATAAACAAATTAAAAAATACAGATGAATGAATAAAATAGTTCAACTGTTTCATTTTTATAGTCAGTTGAGTTGTAATCGCTTCGATGGATAACATTTATCTGACAATTGAAAAATAACCCCATATTAATTACATTTGGAAATATTTTTTGTAGAATTTTCGAGATAATTTGAAATATGTATATTATAGTACTTATATATTTACATAAATTTATAAATTTTCTTCTACAACATAAGAAATTGACACAAACATAAACTGTGAGAAGTACCGGAGATTTTTTTAAATATTTTAGCCGAGTACGTGAGTTATAGTAATCTTTTTCTCAGAAGCAACAAAATATAGACGTAAATGGTGCCCTGTGTTCATTTCAAGTGATGTCGTAACTATGCTCAATTTATTGACACCCACTTTCGCACACACCTTCGTTTTTTGTTCTTTATTAGTCTTTAATAGTTCATTGCTGGACGTAAAACAAACACACCTAACACCAAGTTGTTTGTTTCAAAGGAATTTAAATGCATATACATATGTAGGTGTGTGTTTTTACAATGAGTTGAGCATGGCTTTGGCTTGGTTTTTGCGTCAGTTGATTTATACGCAGCGCTTCATCTTTGTTTATTTATTGGTCTGAGATTTATGTAATCTAAGTTTAAGTTTTATTCCTCCATCAGTTATTTCTCGAAACGACTGTAGTGCAGGTTTTCAGCAGCGTAAGAAGCGGCCCTAGTTAGGTGGTAGTGAAGGGTAGAGCGCGTTTCTAACGAGTTTTGCGTGTGTGTAGGAGCGTCACCGGGAGCGGAGGAGGCGCGGCCGCTGCTACTATGGGGGGGCGGGGGCGGCGCAGGCGGCGTGGGCGCACCCGGCATCATGCCGCCGCCCGCGCTGCCCGTGCGCCGGCCCTCGCTCATAGTGCCCGACCCACACTCGCCGCTCGGCCTTAAAAGCGAGGTACGTCACACTACCGTACTTAAGTGTTAGGTATTACATGTTTTCAATACTGTAAATTAGCTTCTTTATCAATTCACCAAATTTCTTGCTTTGTAATTTAAAATGCAGGTCCTAATTATTTTTTATCACAAAATACAACGCGGTTTAAATTTTGTTAGATTAAGATTTTTTTTGATAATTTTTATGAGTATTAACTCAACGCAATTACATTGAATGAAATTAATTTGCACAGATTTTATATTTTATACTTTGGAAATACTAAAAAACGTTCTTGTGCAAATTACGTCTGTCAACTCGAAGCTAGCATGCATTTATATATTTTGTTTCCCCGTGATAATGTCATCGTAATCATACATTTTGCTAGTATCGACCCAGCTTCATTTCTGATGTGTATTCGCTCCGCTTAGTATTTCGCAATAGCTTTATTGAAATAACATACAGAGGCGCAATCATTATTAATCTAATCCGCTCGCAGTGGAGCGTGACTCGACCACAACATATTAATACAAACGCAGGTGCCGGACGAGTCGAGCCAACAGTCGCTGGTGGAACAGGAGGAGTCGTGCGGCGCGGAGGGACCCGAGCCTCTTCTGCCGGCGTCTCTCCCCGCCGTCGACCTTCGCCTCAAGACCGAGGCCTCGCGTGACTCCCCGCAGGTTTGCACACACGCACACGGCCCATCACTCACGCTCATACACACGCGCACTTACACATTGCCGCCCTACACACATGTAAACCTAACACTCACTCACACACACACACACACACACACACACACACACACACACACACACACACACACACACACACACACACACACACACACGCACACGCACACAAACACAAACACCGACTCTGTTTACTGACGTCCAATGTCTGGTAATCTATTAATGCCAATCGAATGTCGACAGGTTGGGTTCGTGAGTGGCTACGACTCCATCAAACTATCGCCTAGCACGCCCTCGCAAAGTGAGTCCCCTTCGCCGCTCGCGTCGTTCACTCAGCAACTTCAGGCCATACAAAATCAAGTGCAAACTGATAAGATGGTGGAATCCGTTACGGCCGCCATATTTAATTCCGACGATAACGGCGGTCAAATCTACGTCGACCCTCCCATAATGCCGATGGCGTCTATGGATCCCATGAGGCAGTTGATATCCGCGAAGAGGTCTATGGACCCGCTCGAGACCGATATGAAAGTGCTCAATCCCGACATCATGATGAGAGACTCGAATATGCAATCGCCGAATGAGCAAAGACTGATCGTCTATAATCAGATGCAACCGAACAGGCCCCAGGAAACATACAACCCTTTCGGTGCTATCACCAAAATGGAAATGGGCGCGACGCAAATCGAACAAAGACTGGCCCAGCAGAGCGCTCACATGGAGGCTTTGGTGGAAGACGCTATGAAGGCAACGGCGGCTATACTTCCGGCCGATGCGGCGAAACTCGACGAGCTGGTCAACTCCAGGGTGGATGACCACTTATCTGGTTCGACCACCTCGTCTTCCACGGCGTCCCATGCGTCGGACGTCATCCTAAGTCCGAACGCGGCGGTCGTCTCGCGAAACTCGAACGCGGATCTCCTTCCATCCATGCCGGCGTCGGCGATATCGCCCGATGTGATCCTCAACCCACAAGTGTCGCCGAGCTTGCTGTGCGACAACAACCAGCGCATAGTACTCCCGGCTGGCGGGTCGCAGGACGAGCTGATGATGATACCGGACATCCCGCAGTCAGTGAAGACGCCGCCGGCCGCCGTCAAGTCTATGATACTAAATGCGGCGGCCGAGATCCTGACGTCGGACACGACGATGAACGCGCTGGTGACGTCCGCCATCAACACGGCGAACATCCTGAGCACGGGCACGTCCGACAGCGCGGGCGGCGCCGCCATGCAGGCGGCCGACACGCAGCCGCCCGCCGAGCAGGCCTCGGACACGCCGCTCGTGGCCATGTCGCAGGCCGTGTCGCAGGCCGTCACGCAGGCCGTGTCGCAGGCCGTCTCGCAGGCCGTGTCGCAGGCCGTCTCCCAGGAGATGACGGCGCCGGTCCAGGGCCTTACCGACATGAGTGACCAGGACCTCCTCTCCTACATAAACCCCAGCACCTTCGACCAGGGTGAGTACATGGACATATTTTACTAGCTGGTCGACCGTTAGTGATTTACGTGAAAACAATCTCAGTGCCAGTAGCCAAGTATTAAACATTTTTACAGTTAATTAATGTAACAATACGTTTATTACTTTACCGTAATTAATTTTGTGTGAACACGGTGACTTACAGCGAGTAATTGTTTAGTATTATTTAAGGTTTCATTTGTTAACTATTCTTATAACTACTGCACATTTTGAATACTAATTTGAATTAGTTTCAAAGTCATAATGGTGAAATTTTTTCGTAAGTCAAAAATGTCGTGAATATCAATTTAATAATAAAATTCGATCAAAAACGGTCGCAAAATTTTAGTTTCTGGCTCCGCTCTGCTCAAAGGCTCTAATAATCAGCTTTACGTTATGCTTTCTTTTTCTCTTCTAACGTTTCCCAATTTTGCTTTACCTGTGAGTTCGTATTGTGTTACCAATACTGACATAATATTTTTTTTATTAAATTTTTATTTATTACATTTTATTTCGATCATTTCTAACATTCATAATTTAATAGTGTGCCTTTCCTATTACAGTTTAAAATATCGACGCCGCAACGCTTCTAAAGCACCCGAGAAATTAGACTCATTAGATATTGTGCGAATCAACAAACTATTTTGCCTGTACTGAATGCATTTGTTAGTGATGTGTTAAGGGCTCAAAAGCAGTTTTTATGTGAATTTTTAATGGATGTTACTATATTTGCTATAGTTGTTTAACGTACATCTAGAAAAATATAATCTCTATATGAAATGTGTGTACAAATGTTAGAGCGTATGAATGAGACAATTTTACTGTCATGTATCTGAATCAGAGAATGCGTTTTGATACGTCAATTATTACACGATGTGAGTCAGTATTACAGGGCTAATAAATTTTTTGGCGTGCAGCAAAACACACTAGTATCCAATATTTTAAAACGTATTATATGAAATGAAATAGAAATTTATAGTATTTATCTTCATTAATAATATTCAATATTTTGAAATAATATTCGTTTATTAAGTCTTTTATATGTGAAGATTTGCAAAAATTTTTTAAGTATGTAAATTTGAAAAAATGGTGTTTTGCAACACGCTATATATGCACTTAAAAAGAATGATAATGTATGGTGTATTTTTTGAGTGGACAAAGTTGAAAGTTATGAATTCTTTATATAGAAATGTTGAGATGTGTATTTTCTTACCAGATTTTTTTCAACATCGAATTTTAATATGTAAGCTTTATATTTATATTGTTATTGTTAATGATTGTAAAGTGTGGCGTCGGTCTTGTTGACGGGGTCTTCTGAATAAAAAGAAACGTTATAATAATGTGACGTTTATTTGTTGATCACAATACATTAAAAATATGTTAACAATTGCTTATTGTACCCTCTATGATCTACTAAATTGTCCGATTATTGCAATGTCCAACTATTACCACCTTCCTAAAGAATTCCTAAACAATTTCGTAAAGAACCTACCAATAGTTTATTAAATTTTAATTTTGTTTTACTATAAAATCTTTGGCTCTTTATAAAAATTTGTTAATCGCATTATCTGTAAATATTGCAATTGGACTTGCGTTTTGTTAATTACAGACACATATTCGAGAAAGTGAAAAATTTTTTTTAACTGAATGAAATGAAAGTTTTAAAAAGTTCATTTTGTTTTCATAACTGAACTGTACATACGAATACAACTTTTCACAAATAATTTGAAAAATTTAGTTTTAACGAGTCATTTAAATGAAAGGTAAGTATTTCATAACATTATTGCTATTGTATAACCAGTTGAAATAATACAAAATGTATTTATAGGTATATGGGGCTAAGTGAATAATGCTAATTAATGCATGCAAACTGATTTTCACCAAACAAAATGTTTGTCGGGATTTGCAGACGCAGCGACGACATGTTCCTGTATAACTGATAGGAGAACTAAGATCGACGCCACGCTGGTATGTCCATTTTTTACAAATTATAATTTTTGTTATAAATTATGCCCATTTGTAGCATTTTAATCTCTTGGCATAAGAACGTATCCAACATATATCAATAATTGGACATTTACTAATTCATGTTAATTTCTAGTGGTAATTTTCCGAATCCGGTTTCAATTACATATTGAAGTAATCACGTCACAGCTACATATATGTGGGTCCTTGTGATAGTTAAGGAAAAAGGTCTTTTTTAATAATCCAGATATATTTAGTTTGTTGTAATAAGGACAACAGTACTGACTGTAGAGCAAAGATTATATAAACTTAGGTATGTTAAACATTATATAACGAAGAGTTCATTTTTATAGATACATATTTGGATGATACATATTTAATGTGCCATTTACTATATATACATTATAGTTGTAGGGTAGACCTGAGCGTGTAATTCCGAGTCATGGCATATATAAAAACTCTATATGACGCCAGCACTGCCTTGCAATGAACCTAATCCCATCACCATGAATATTCCATCGTTCATCAATATTCGTTCTAGTATTTGTAGCGATAGTGAAATTACAAAGTGAAAACTAAATTTTGTTGACGTACGTATCTGTGCCTTCAGAATTCGACTGAAACTATTCGTCTAGCCCGTGTCAAAACACAGTACGCGGCTTTAAAAATTTCTTATTGAAAATACATGGTAATTCTACACAGGTTTAAACACATGCAATGAAACTTTAAAAATAACCAGAAATTGTAATATCAGAAATCGTTCAACATATAAATAATTAAAACTTTTCAAACACTAACTCGATTTGTGTTTCGTTGCTCTTCTGTCAAACTTAGTTATAGTCAGGTTTTGAAATGGGACAGCCGAATTATATCGTATTACTATTTCTATGTCGTATGATTTATGTATGATATCGACATCGCACCTGCAACGACAGGGCCATCGTGTAGTATTTACACAATAAATCGGGTTTATTTTATATCAGTTCCTACGCTTTCGAACCGGCGTACGTGGCGAAACGTGAGTCTAATCTAGTTCAGTCTAGTTTACTACAGCCATCTGAAACGTTTAAAGCGAAAGAATATTTTGGACTAGTCAACTTCTAATCGTCTACATTATCTTACCAAGCAAAATTATATTCCTACAATATCATGAAAACGTACATATTACTACACTAGTTACTTATAATGTGATTATTGCTAGCTGTAACCCAACCCCAAGCAAAGTTAATTATTAAAGAGATCTAAGTTAACACTGAAGGATATATTAGAGGCAGTGCTGCCGTTGTATAGTCTGTATAACGCGTTAATATCCGTGGAAGCAACATGGCGATCTCATCGCAGCGATAGACCGACGCAAGCGACCGCGTGCCTTTTACCGACGTAATAAATACAAGCCCAGCGGGAGGGAACACATACTGTATACAGGGACCATATTATCTAACAGAATATATAACTTTACATTGTCATACAATATTGTATTATTATACAAAATCAAGAATAGTATGATAATAGCCTTCAATGATATGACAGGTAAACAATTTTGGCTAGAATATACATAAGTGTTTGTATAGATTAAAATAAAAATAATTTTATATCGAGATATATTTAATTATATGCTTAAAGTAACCATAGAAACCTAAAAACCACATCATTTTATATATATTTACAAATTTGGAAACATTATTTACAACTTCTGGAGTATAGTATTTACAACACCGGGATACATAATTAGTAATGCCGGAACGGATTTTACAGTTCCAGTTAGTATTTATACGTTAAAATATTTTTATCGCGGTGATTGAGATAAAACTAAACTTAAGGTTAGTTTAGCGTCCTCACAACTATTTAAACCAATGTATTCTACGTTGTTAGTTATACGAGAGTAACTTTATGTATTGAGCCTGATATAGATCGATGAACTTTCTAACAACATTGTTGCAATCGTTCCAAAGATATAGGTTATAAATATAACATTAAACTTTAAGAAGTTTACCAAATTCCTGTCTAAATGAAGCTTTGAATATGCTACGTGGAATTAGATATCATAATATAGCTTCACATTTTGGTAGAAAATTGAATCGATTTAGTAATGGGCTCAGTTTTCGAAAAGCATTTTTGGGTAAAGGAACAGGAAAAAGACGGTTATTTAATTATTATTTTTGTATTCAAACCAATGTTTCATCGAAGCAAATTGTTGACTGCTTTCAGGATACGTTATGTTTACCTTAAACTCGTTGTAAACTGAGAATATTTTTTATTTATGTAAACTGTACGAATCACATCACATTGTATGTATAAAGCCTGTCTATTCTTAGTTGGTCTTCCATATTTTTATTTTTTAAATTTTTTATATAAGAGGCACAAAATGAAATGCATTCGACGACGACACGGAATGGAGAGGCGTTACAGCGTGGATTTAAGTAAAACTGAATCTTGCGTCTTATATTTTAAGTTTAATATCCTTTAGTCATCACGTTTGAAAGGCCTTCTCCATTTCTAAACTGTAGCTAATATTCCTATGTATTGTACGTTAATGTGGCCTACTCGCGACTGTTAGGAGTGATTCTGTAAGCT
>DWHP01000279.1:0-21704 GCA_018247895.1 Parnassius honrathi
GGTTCATTTGATAGGTTATGACCCCAACTATCACGTCTTGGCGGGAATACGTCGAATTACCAGTAACCCTGTATAATGATGAGAATGTAAATACAAAACTTACCCAGTTCAGGAGTAGGGTAGACCCCAAGACGTCGTCAGCGTGTGAAGGTAGTGTGGGTGTGTATATGAAAGAAGGTGTATAGAGAGTGCTGACTTCACCAAGGTAGGCGGACAACTCGCCGTCGCTGCACAGCTTCAAAGGACGCCCTCATTTCCGGGCGCCGAATTCCAGTCTCACTTCAATTAGCACAAAACTATGGTCTAAGAGCAACGCAAACTCCTTTCAATTTACAAAGTTTAGAGTTCAATTGAACAAGCAAATTCACTTCGTACTACATCAAAATGCTACGTAAGCTACACATCTATGTCAAACAGCACAAAAGTTCCTTTAATCACTACAAGTAACACGCTCGAATCTTCTAGACTATAATACTTTAGCAATTCCGTACGATATCAAAACGCCGCTTAGACAATTAGTCGACACAATTAACAGCAAATGAAGTTAAATTAATCACGCAATCTCAAACAAAAGCCTAGTAATATATCTTAATAGACTAATACTATATCGGTCAATCGATTTAACAAATTTTAACTTCGCGACGCAATGAGACAAAGGCTGCCGGTTCAGCCAACTACGAACAAGAGGCTCACGGGCGCGCTCAACAGGAACTTGCAGCGAACTGCCGTTTAAGTGATTACGTGCGGGCGACCCTCTCCCCGAACCCCCGCTATCAAACCGGTTCCCCGCTCAAATTGAGCGCGAACAGGGACACTTGTATAAATGATCACGAATAACATTATTACGTAGGCATTTAACTTCGTTCGAACATATGACATACGTCTGTGGATTAGGAACCAAAAAATTGCGAGATTTTTTCTCATACCGTTGTTTAGAAGAATAACGGTTATACGACACAAAAGAGTTAGTTTGAGTGTTACGATATATACAGTTATGACCTCTAATAAAATTTATATATTGTTCAAATGAAGATATTTTATGTTCACGAGAATACATCTCAAAGGAGCGTACGGTAATACGGTTTCAGTGTCGAATTTATTTAAACTTATGTGTAGGGTAAGGTTGTCATGAACTGTCGATTTAAAACTGGCGTAAAACAATGGTCGGTTCCATATCACACCGTCAAACGCAACTAATTCTATAGGAGGGTGCCTAAGCTTAGACCTAAGAGTAGTGGTTTTGGTGCTACCTGAGGGTGATGAATTCGTAAACTTCATCATAAAGCTTTTAATAGATCAGATCCTCGAACGATGTATGAGTTTTTTTACAGAATAAGGGTGACAAACGATCACACAGCCCACCTAGTGGCAATTATATGCTGTGGCCCATAGATATCTACATTTATGCTGGATTAAGAATCAAAACGCGATGCGTAGTCGTCCCTGTGGACTAAGTTAGAATGCCTCGTTTCCAGTATAAAAATGTCTCCGGATCTCTACACTCACCATAAAAAACACAGCAGTATTAAGCTGGTATTCTGTGAGAGCGTGGTCCTTCCCTGGTCGAGCCAACCCATTAGTGCTACAACCATAATATAGCTGGAGCGTGGCTCTACCACGTATATGATATATGATATAATGATCAATCCAGCTTGATAGCTAGGTTGAGTATTAGGCTTATTAATTAAAAATTGCTTCTTTTACTCGTCCAAAATGGAATGTAAATTTTACTGGAATAATGTCCAACGTTATGCATGAACTCAGAAATTTAGCTGTACTAACTAGAGATAAGCCTGCAATCTTAGCTCGCTTTGCTAAAAGAACGGCCAATTGTTTGTTTTTATTTATATGCACTTTAGTTGCCATCTGAACTTATTTAAATCATTTATAACTATAAAAGGTTTTAAAAATTAACGAACCTAATATATGAAATCAAGATAGTAGATTTTTTTTATAGGACAAGGTGACAAACGAGCACACAGTCCACTTGATGGTAAGTGGTTGCTGTGGTCTATAGTTATCTACACCTATCTTCAATTACGAATTAAAATGTGCAGATGCGTTGTCACCCGTGATGACTAAGATGGAATGCCTCGTTTCCATTATAAAGGGTCTCCGGTTCACCACAATCACCATACGAAATACAGCAGCATTAAGCTACTATTTCACGCTGGTATTCTGTGTGAGCGTGGTCCCTCCCCGGTCGAGCCGCCCCATTCGTGCCACAACTATACTTCTAATGTAACTGTAGCATGGCTCTACTACGTAAAAGCAGCTGCAGTTATATTAGTAGTATAGTTTTAGCACGAATGGGTCGGCTCGACCGCAGAAGAACCGGAAAATCATAGAATACCAGCGTAAAATAGTAGCTCAATGCTACTTTTTTGTTTCGTATGGTGAGTGTAGAAAACCGGAGACACTTTTTACAGGAAACGAGACATTCCATCTAAGTCCTCATGCGTGATAACGCATCTGCATTTTGATTCGTAATTGAGGATAGATGTAGATGCCTATGAGCCACAGCAACCACTTACCATCAGGTGGACTGTGTGCTCGTTTGTCACCCTATCATATAAAAATATACTCTGGTGTAGAAGTTAGAGCAGCGTTGAGTCTAGGAGGGGAGGGAGGAGCTACGAAAACCAGGTAATAAATACAATTTTATTTTTGCACGTTATCATCAATTTCAGCTAACTATTTTTGACACTTTTGATATTTTATTACATTTTAAAATGCGCCTTGACTGGCGCCGAAACGGTCTGAATCGTTCACATCAAGTCGACCGAGAATCACAGACATTCTGGTTTTGTTTAAATAAGAGAGTATGATAAAATAGTATACTACCTACGTAATCGTACATGGTTGTAGCGGCCCACACAATAACATAGGTTGGTACATAAAGTGCAGATGCATTGTTACCCCTGAGGACTGAAACGGACTAATGTTGAAACAACAAAGTTGGGTGTTTAGGTTGTTTTAGGGTGTTACTACACCAATTGCATCGATCGATGGTAGGATGAATCGACGCTTAGACGACGTCGATCGAGCTGCTTGATTATTGGAGAACCCGCACCGCTCCACCGACCGCTCGCTATTGTCAGTCGCCACCGCATACGTAATAATAATAAGAGCGTCTCTTCTAAATATATTTTAAAAGATAATGATGTGCCCACAACCACATCGAAAATTGATTGAACGACGTTTTATCAACCAGTATCCGTCGATCAGCTAAAGCTACCACACCGATAGAGCGTCGATCAATGGCATCGATCGACGATCTGTCGATTGTTGTTTTCATAGCTTATTGTCTTATGGATTGGGGAAATGCGATGGGTTGATTTTATAATTATTTATATAAAATTGTATATGATTGCAAAAATTTATATTTAACACAATAATTACAACGAAATTCCACGCATTAAAACCAAGGCAAAGGCAAAGGAGTGGAATAATTTGCCGACGTCCGTCTTTCCGAGAAGAGTGAATACGATTTTGTTGCGCTAAACAGTATAATAAATATATAGGGCAGGGGTAGCAAACTTTTATGTATCAACGTGCCATGTTTCTAACAAAATGTTTAATTGGTTTAAAGACGTGCCGTTAAATAATTTTGACTTCTTGTTTATTGGGAAAATAATAAGTAGTACTAAATACTATCGACTCAAAAGTCTTTCTTAACTACAAAACATAAATAAGTAAAAAATTTTGAGTGATTTGTAGAATACATTTTGTAATGTATAATAATAAATGTTTCAGTTATACGCGTAATTCAAATTAAAGTAACGTAGTGTGACTTCTGTTGTTGCAGATTAGATGACAAATAACTTATATTGGGGTTGTAAAATCCTATACGAAACACAAATGAATTATAATACAGTTGTGTCAACGAAATTGACTATTATGTTATGCGTAAACGAACTATGCATTCCATGGTGGAGGCGTAGAATTGTGAAGGGCTGTGATAATGATGATGAAACCAACTATGCGTCATTAGCAATACTAGTCCACTTTGTAACTAGGATCACTCGCGTTCGTTCGTAATATAATAATTCACAGTGAACTTACCGTCTTATATTATCAATACTTGAAGCATCGCTCTTATGCAGTTAGCGTGCAACTTCTATTTAACTTCTATTTAATTTTGATCTACCCTAATCTATGTTTACTATTTTATTATATTGTTCTGTGTGATTCATTTTAAATTGTATGAATGTACTCATGTAAGTGACATTAGTCTTAATGACTAAGTAAAGATCTTTAAACCGAACTTCGTGGTAGCTCAGACGGTTAGCGCTTGCTGTAAATTTCACAGTACGCGAGCAAACCGGGTTCAGTCCCCGCCGGCACCAATGAAATTGTTAATTGCAATTTTAAGTGCTGATTTACCACATGCTCAGCGGTGAAGGAAAACATAGTGAGAAAACCTGCATGTCAAAACATATTTCGAACACATGTGAAGTTCTCCTACACGCATTGGGGCAGCGCGGTGGACACTTCCTTGCCCTAAAACCCTCTCCGAAATGAGGGCATGCCTGTGCCCAGCTGTGAGACGTATATAGGCTGTAACTTTATGTAAAAAATATATACTATGAAACTTAAGTTGAATTGTTATTCAAAGGCAGAGAGGGGTAGGCAGAGACTACAGACTTCCATTTGGTACGATCCTGACTCACCTCTCTCGCCTCCTTCACATCCATATACTTATGCATACATGCTCGTCGGTTAAGGGAACTCCTAATTTGACCCGTTTTCAATAAATCGCCAATTTGGTTGACAAATTTTCGCCTAGGACGTCCCTTTCCGACTCTGCCATTTGCTTCTGCAACATAAAGTTTCATTTATCACTCTTTCCTTATTCATTCTTTCCACATGACCAAACCACCGAAGCATTCCTTTCTTAATTCTAGTTACAACATCATCTTGCAAGCCACACTCTTCTCTTATCACACAATTTCTCACCCTGTCATTCAGATTCAGCCCAGACATACTCCTTAACAACCGCATTTCTACTGCGTTAATTCTACTCTCGTGCTTCTTCTACCACACTCAACATTCACTACCATATGTTTAAGTAGGGACCAACACAGCATTGTGAATTGCCATATGTGCCTTTTTCAACACTTTTTGACTCTTCACAATAGAGTGTAGGGCCTGATTTACTCTATTTCCTGCATTCACTCGTCATTCTATATCCTTATCACATCTTCCATCCCTGCTCAATACGCAACCCAAATATACAAACTCATCTACTGGCTCGATGTATACATACTGTGCCAGATGGAAGTCTGTAGTCTCTGCCTACCCCTCTGGGTGACAGGCGTGGGTGTTTATGTATGTATATATATGTTATTCAAATTTGTCTCTACAAACTGAAAAAATATACTTAGAAATCGCTCCCCTGTAATCAAGATGTACTGTCTATCTCCTGATTTCATTCCCTCTGTAGCCTCTTACGACACCCACGGATAATATGGGGTAGTGGGTATTTTTACATATAGTAGTTACAATAAAGGGACTTGGATACTGGAAATCATTCTCTTTATATTACATTTTTTATAAATTGCGAAAGGATTTTCTCTTGTATCTTGAATGTGTTTTTAAATTTCAGCAGTTAAATCATATGTATCTCGAAGTTCTTGTTAAGTTGAAAACTCGTTAACTCAAATTTTTTTGCATTTACATTGACATTCGAGTTATAGAGATTCCACTGTATGTTTTCTTTAACCACCTACTTTATTCGGATCATGTTACAGTATGTTACGCATTTTAAGTGCCTTGGTGCTATAAAATTTGGAACCTATCTAAGAAAAGCCAGATATAGACACCTATGTCTGAGAATGGAAATAAACTATAGTAACTTGTTACAAAGTGCTTGGAAGTACTGTAGTCTTTTTTATACATCAAAATGACACATTATCCAACATTTTATATGTGGTAGATCCATGCTGCAGTTATGTTAGTAGTATAGTTGTAGCACGAATGGGTCGGCTCGACCGGGGAAGGACCACGCTCTTACTGAATACCAGCGTAAAATTGTAGCTTAATGCTGCTGTTTCGTATGGTGTGTGTAGAGAACCGAAGACCCTTTTCACTGGAAACGAGGCATTCGATCGTAGTCCTCACGGGTGACAATGTATCTGCATTTTGATTTGTAATCGAGGATAGATGTAGATGTCTATGGGCCACAGCAACCACTTACCATCAGGTAGACTGTGTGCTCGTTTGTCACCCCGTCCGATAAAAAAAAGTCACGCTGGTGTGTATGATTATGGCTACAATACGAATTTTTACTCTGTTACATATGTTGAGTGACAAGAACTGAAGACATTTTTACTAAACATCTAATGCCTGAGTGTAAATGTTTATGTCCAACAGTCGGCATAACATCAGGCAACCTTATGTTAGTTGTAGTCCTAGATTTGTAAACCTAAATTATATATAGTGGCGCAGTAGGACGTGCATATTGCATCATCTTTTTTCGCGTGGTTTTAGACGTGAGCAGAGGGGGAACATAGTGTATTTGGGTAGCGGTACTGGTGCAGTTTTAGTAGCCATGAGTCTGTTTGACGGGAAGCGTAGCGCATTTTGCGTACCCACGTTTTACGAGAAAGGTCGTTCTTTAACTACAACCAGGCGACTATATTGTTCTGAATATGGATCCGTCCAGCTACGAATGAAAATTTGATCAAAATTTGGATTAAGTGTTATGAAGAGAAGCGGTTCACACATTTAAACCACAAGCAAAAGTTATCCTAGAACATCTAGGACTACTAGCAGACAATATTGAGAGAGTAAGGCAGTCAGTACGAGAAAATCCTCAACCGTCTCCTCCCTCTAGAGAGCGTCCGTTTTACACTTATCGCAACGAGGTTCGCAAATAATTTTGAATCCTAAACTCTTCTTCTCTCCAATGCAATTAACGGAAGAATTGAAACAGAATGGCCAGAGTGGCATTTCCATTTAAATGCTTTTGTAAATCGACGAAATTGTTGTTATTGGAGCAGTGAAAACCCTAGACTAAAGTACCAAAAACCACTATATAGTCTGAGTGTAACTGTATGGGCGGCAATGTCAAGCAAAGCTACGATCAACATTGTTGAGCGAAGAAGCAAAGGGATTATTGGTCCTTTCTTCATTTGCAGGGATATAACCTCACTGTTAGGGCCGACCGCTATTTTGCGATGTAAGAAAGTTTTTCCACCCCAGAACTTGACAATTCAAGAATAGTAAATTCAAGGACTTGGTTGCAATAAGCCGGAGCAACCACCACTCGTGAAATGCTCCGTAGCGGTATTGAAACAACTACTTCCAATCAGGCTGATCTCAAGAAGAGGTGAAATTCTGTGGCCCACACGCAATCCAGACTTAGCGCCTCTTGACTTTTTTGTGGGGATACCTCAAAAACAAAGTCTTGATCGCTAACCTGAGGAATATTGATCAGCTCAAAGAAAATATCTGGAGTGAAATTGCGGGTATCACACTAGCAACACTTAAGAATTTTTCTAAAATCTGTACTGACTATTAGAGGAGCGCTGACGCAGAGAGAGCCATCATCTAGGTAATATTATTTTTGAAAAATAAACTGTTTTTATTAACCTATAGATTCTCAGTTTTATTTTAACCATAGCCTGTATATTTATATTTTTACAAATTCTTCAAATAATTAATTCTAATGCGCCATCCTGAATATTAAATATAACCCCAGGGCTTATGTAACAATTTTTTGATCTTTATATTTTTTATTAAACTAGAAACCATGTAGGTATAATATTTTAAATATAAATAATATTATTGAATATTTTCATAAGATAAGATTAGTGTTACAAAAGACCTAACTGCTGAGAGCTGATGAATAGCGTCTAAGTGCTTGTGCTTGTGACATCTGGAGTCGTCTCCAAACAGAAGTCACAAATGTGTACCTCTGAATACAAGATTTATAGCTTGTTAAGAGTGATATGAGTGCAGTTTTGTGGCAGAAACACATAGGTTAGAGGGACACCCTCTAACCTATGTGTTTATGCCGCACTTAAGCAGAAAATCTTCTAGGTAAGAAAAAGGACACAATTTAAAGTTTTTTCAATTTCTCGAGTAAGAATCAAAGCGCTGATGCCTTGTTACCCCTGAGCTAAGATAGAATGCCTCGTTTCCAGTAAAAAAGTTTTCCAGATCTCAACACTCACCATACGACACAGCAATGTTAAGCTGCTATTTTACGCTGGTATTCTGTGAGAGCATGGGCCGACCCATTCGTGCTACAACCTTAATATCTGCTCTACTGCGTTGCTCTACCACTTATAAAACAGATATAAAGTTTTTGCTTCGTGTTATGTTATATTTAATAAAACATGAAACCTGATACGTTATACGTTTTAAGAGCTTATGAGAAAAATGTCGAACTTGATATGGTATATGTTTTAAGAGTTTGAGTGTCTATGTAAGTGCGAGAAACTGAGTTTTATTTGTAGCAGTAATGAAGTATATAATAGCAATTTTAGGTTTTGATTTACCACCTCCTTTGTTGGAGAAAAGATCAACACTTCAAGCAAAACTACATTTCGTGTGAAGTCCATCTTGTTGATGAAATGCATGAGGGATAGTAAATTTAAAAAACCACAATTAAAAAACCTATGTTCAATTGTTGGAAGTAAAGTAAATATTGCTTAAAAATTCTGTAGTTCTATGAACAAACAAAACTTTATAAAACTTTCCGTAAATTTGATCAAAATGTATTTAAATTAGAGCAAACATTTCAACCAGTTCAAGCCATCAAACATAACGGTATAACAGTACTTGAACAAAGAGTTCTTATCTCGCTGTTTCAACTAAATAGTTACTTGGCAAAACGTGACCGAGATTGCCTAAATGTTTTTCTTTGGATACACTTAGATTATGAAAAGGTGTGTCAATGTTAGCAAAAACGTAATTTTAACATTTGTGTAGGTTGAACTTGTTTCAAACAAACTGGAAAGGTTCACATGAAAACGAACACCTACGCACCCACACATACACACACATACACACACACACACACACACACACACGCGCGCGCGCACATACGCACCCACGGACACACACGCATGCGCACACACACACACACACACACACACACACACACACACACACACACACACACACTACCACACACACACACTCACACAGAAGAGACGCGTGTGCTCATATATGCAATAACAACAAATTAAAAATATGCATCTAATAAAATTAAAATACGTGGAGTATGACGTGTAATTAATAGTTAAACGGGCAAGGTAAAATTACACAACCCGGATATTCAATTAAATTTTAACAATAATTTGATTAAAACTGATTAAGAAATTGTTGTGGCTTTTAGGAAGTATTTCATGCATTTATATGTTGAATTTTTTTAAATTCTATACAATAATGCCATAATATATCTTTACATATTTAAAAACAACTGGTGTTAAGAAAACTGCTAGTTATTGCGTCTCAGCGTACCGCAAACATCATGCGCCTGCCGAGCGTGACTATTTTAGTAAATACCTAGTACAACAGAAAAGGTTCAAGTCCATTGGACTCTTACGGGCTGACAAAGAATTAGAACTTATTTGAGAAGTGCTAAAAATGAGTATATATCTAATTATTTCAATATTCTTCTTTTTTACATTTACTCTTATATTTCAACATGTGAAATCCGCAAACACGCATTGGGTTAATGTGATGGTTACTTCCTCGCCATAGCTCCCTTTTAAAAATAATTGAGGAGGTATGTGCCCAGCAGTGGGAAGTATAGGTGTGCTTTTTACAATTACTCTTAATAAAGTACATCCTAACACACGAATTTTCTTCCGTAATGTGGATATGCTCAGATGTATATTGTCAACCTCCTAATCTCCATTTTAATCTACCTTTTAAATCTCTTATTGCGTATAGGTTTTTCCGAGAATACATTCTCATAAAGGTACATAAACATTAAAGATTTTCCCATACTACGCTAGTTTGTGAGAACAGAATTGATATCCTCGCGCTGATTGTGTTCTCCATCACCAGCTTGTGGATTCGAAATATTTGTATAAAATTTTGTTCTCAATGGATTGCCAGAGCCTTGTTTATTGCAGGGCATAGGTTAGAATAACATTAAGATAAAAAGGTTCAAACATTTTTCCACCATATTTGTTAAATATTTTAACTATATGTTAGAAAAAGTTATAGTTTGTTACCTTTAAATACGACAGTAAAAAACAAACATGTAAAATTAAACATAAACTTTCAAACAAAGCAGTGGTATAATCATACAGAGGTAATAAACCATTGTGACATTAGGCGCTTTGCACTTACGTTCTGCAAAATAAGAATACAAAACTATAATTACAGTCGACAGTAATAATGGCCACAGCATATCTATACGTTTAAGTTCACTCAACGGAATTATTTAGCTAGAAGATACATAACAAAGCACTATATATACACAAAAAACAAATAAACTGATCACCATTACGAGTACATTTTTTATAGCTTGCTTAAATTGAATAAAGTTCGATGTACTGTGACCAATGAATTAAAAACCGTGGTAGCTTTAAGAAGCTCTAAGTTGCAATAGTTTTTTTTTTAATAAAACAAAAATATTGATTAATTTTAAATAATGATATTTGAAAACCCTCTCAGAAATGAGGGGAGGCCTGTGCCCGGCAGTGGGACGTATATAGGTTGTAACTTTAGCTTTAACTTTAATGATATTTGATAACTCATTGGCAATAGACTGGTCTTGTCTGTCTCAAAATTGACAACAAGTTATTAGTGTGGAATGCCTCCTGCATACATGAGGCGATGATCAGCGCAAGATGGTAGGAACTGGAACAAGATGGTGGGAACGAGTACCTAAAGACCGGGCTGGGAGAGACTGGATTGCCACAAGCTGATGATGATGATGAAAGAAATTAATTACTCACGTGCTGTTGGTTTGTTGACAAACCGAATCATTACATAATATAAAATTTTATAGTCGCGTATTTATATTTAATAGGCACCGCTCGCCAAGCGTGGCTACTGTGGCAAACATCCCCTATAAGCAATGACACAAATAAAGGTCCCCCTAGTCCCCGGCAGCTCAGCTATTCCTGGCTACGGTCGCGACCATGGTAACAACGGGGCAGGGGGTGCTAAGAATCTCCGGTGGAGCTTAAGTTACCACCTAAGACGATTTGATCCGGCAATATTTAACGCGCGCACCCTTAAGACTAACGAAAAGACCCTGTAGCTGTAAGAAGAGATAGACAAGTTGTGCTGGGATATTATATTATTACCACGTGTGCGTTATGTGAGGTCCGAAGAGAGGGGGAGGATACGGTAATCCTCGAATCCGGCAATTTGTTCTATCAGAGGGAGGGCGACCATCTGTCCCAATGAGGTGTCGGATTTATCGTCCACAAGTCGCTCGTCAACAACGTTGTAAACATTGTGAGTGTGTTGACGAGGGTTGCGTATCTCATACGAAGAACCAATAAACGGTATTCATTGAAATTCGTATAGATTTACGCATCAACCATAGCGCATCCCTGCGAAGAGGTGGAGGAAATGTTTGAAGATATCTCTAAAGCTATGCATTTTTCTAAAACCTACTATACGGTGTTAATGGGAGACTTAAACGCAAAATTAGACACAAGAGAAAACGGCGCGCTGAAGGTAGGGAAACTCGGAATAGGACAACGGAACCCAACAGTTGGCCGAATTCATGGAGAAAGAGGGCTATTTTATGATGAATTCTTTCTTCCAGAAGCGGCCCCACAGGAAGTCATACTGAGCAAGTTCCGACGGTTTAACAAAAAATGAGATTGCCTACGCTATGACGACTAGACGGCAACTGTTCAATGATGTATCAGAGATCGCGAGGGTGAAAACTGGAAGCGATCACCGAATGGTGAGAGGCACTCTGAAGCTAAACGTTAAATTGTAGAGGTCACGTCTAATAAATTCAACGCTACATCCCCCTCATGTTCTAATCCAAAGTCCACGAAATCTTTCAGCTCGAGTGACAAAATCATTTTCAGTGCCTAGAAGACTGCAATACAGTGGACGATATGAATGAAAAGCTCGTGGAAACTGTCCATGCGGTCAGATCTAAGTTCTGTATGATTCGTCACAGAAGAACCGAAAAACTCTCCTTAACAACTCCTCTCATGGCTGTAAGACGGGAAATGAAGCTGCCTTCGAAAGTCTTCAGCGGATTTGAAAGAATACAGGAAACTGAACAGACATATCTCCAAATGCATGCGGCGGGACTTACGCAACTTCAATACAGCTCGTATTGAAAGAGGCGATTAAGCGAAATCAGGGCTCCAAAGTCCTTGTGAGAAATCTGCCTGCCAGGAGGAACTAACTGTCCAAGCTGAAGACCGAGTGTGGCAACATCGTTTCCGGGACACCTGAGTTTTTTTTTTGTGAGATTGCAAGGTTCTATCGGCAAATGTACATATCATCATTGAAACCACATACAAGTGTAAGTCTTATTCGACACTATTTATAACAACCAACTACGTGATATATTTCCGGGATCATCCCGGACGCAATCTGTATTTCGGAAATACATCATCCATATAAGTGCATCTTTGTTTACAATAAACTGTTTCTTTTGCTAACATACTCAATGCGTTTCGTTGGTTTTTAATAATCGTTATTACCGCATATTCCTACAATTTACAATGCAGTAAAATATTTAATAAACATTAAAAATAAATGTCTTTCTATTCAGGTTACTCTGCCTTATTGAAATTTCTTAAGACTTTAATGTTATAAAATGGGTGAAAAAGTTAAAAACACTTTTTCTTGCTCAATTTCTACCTAATTTATGTAAATCAAATTACATAAATATTATTAAAAAAAAGCAAATATTATCCAATTTTCAAAACAAGAAAAATTGTATATTTGTTTCATTGAAAAATAAAGAGAAATCTTAGGTAAATGCAGTTAGATAAAACAAGCGCGCGATCGCTTTCTAGAATGTTGAAACTTGACAGCAATTTCAGTTTTGATAGCTATGACACTCAGCGGATATCCAAATCTGAATAACTAACTTCGATATTATTGCTTCGTATACCTTATTTAGTGTTCGAAATCCTCTGAGTAGCATCTATACTCACGACACATTATAGAATACTACATTTTCAAGTTTTACGTAATTTCAACTAGTCATACTGCCGCACTTAAACGACGAATTACGAATCATTATCTCTTAAAAATCTATACATATAAGCAAGTGAGTGCTTTACTGAGAGATAAGAGATACTGACTGTGGCACTTAGATTCGATTTCGTTGTGGTTTTATATTTTGAAATATATTTGCCGCATATTTGCATATTCATACATTTATTTTCTAATGCCTGAATGAGACACAAGTTATTATCACTGAGCTGCCTGAATTTTACGACCGCGCCTTCCTTCTGGAAATCTAACACTAATGCCTGTGTAGTTCTATTAGTAACAGTAGCGCAATTGTTACCGTCCAGTGGCAAATTTACGCGCTAACGGTTTCGCAATTGGCAACCAGTTTTTGTATTCGCTGCGATGAAGATATGAAAGTAGCAATTACGAAATACACGTAACGTTATTGAACTCTAAATTGACTACATAAATAACAATTGTAATAAAATTTGTTAACTGACACTGAAAACGGAATGAGACGAGAGCCTAGCAATATAGTTACGGTAATAAACTATGAAATTCAGTTGATAACATTTTTTATCACATATGCAAACCGATGTAGGTACGCAAACACACAGGGAGCTTTTGCAAGCTGTTTTACGTTCATATAAAGAAGACGGTGATGATAATGATGACGACTGCAACTTTTGTGTTTCTTGCTTTTACCTAAAATAGGTAAATCGCATGTGTATTTAACAAGAAGTTAATAAATCAAACATTGTGTAGTTATATGGTACGTGCCGTGGAATATATATTCTGTAAAAGTTATCAATAAATATCAATACATTATTTATAATGCCATAAAAGTTAAGAATTAAAATAATATAATGTAAAATGAACCGAGACTATGTGTCTCGGCGTATTTTACAACAGGTCTAACTTTACGATGGGAGAAATATTTATATACCTACGCACTCGTATGAAATGAATAAAACAAGTTATAAAATTGTAGTTTTATTCAATGAACTCAAATACCTTCATCGGTCCTTGAGATGTCTACGGATAAAAGGAAAAAGCTGGAGATGTTCAAGGCGCGCTTTTGTTTGCAATTTGTCCGTGCAGCAAGACTCCATTTATAATCATTTTACCCAAGTCTGTTATGGCACGTTTATGATAGTTCGTATACTTTATTTTATTTTATACTCCTATTATTGAATATAATGAGTTTGTTTCGCGTAAATATTTTTATAAATTTATAATATTTGTTAAGTCTGTACGTGTAACTTCTAAACAACTTGACCAAAAGCTCGACTAGGGAAGGACCACGCTCTCACAGAATACCATCGTAAAATAGCAGCTTAATGGTGCTGTGTTTCGTTTGGTTAGTGTAGAGACCTTTTTACTAGAATAGAGGCATTCCATCTTAGTCCTCAAGGGTGAAAACGCATCTGCATTTTAATTCTTAATCGAGGTTAAATGTAGACGACTATGGTCTATTCACTTACCATCAGATGGACTGTGTGATCGTTGTCATCCGTATCCTATAAAAAAAGTTTGCATAGTGACGAAAAGAATTCGCTGTTTTCGAGTTATAACAAATAGTACATTTACATGGTAAAAAGTTTTGAAGTAGATTCGAAGTAAAGTTCATTGCGTTATGCATTTTCGAGGCCAGCTTGTATCGTATCAACTAACTTGGCACAAAAAAACATTATTCAATGTTTAATCTATAAAGTGTAACTTGAAACCTAAGAAGCATAATCATAAACAAATAATTTCACCGATCCTAGACTTTAGGCGAACGGTGGTGGCGTAAAGAATTTATCTCTACTATTTTGTTCAGCCGGTGTTGCAAAACACGACGATGAGAAGGAAAGAATGACTAAAGAAAATGGTTTATAGTAGCCGATAGATGGCAGTGGTAAAGCGATTGCCAATCCACGTGCTAATGATGGCAATTACTACAAATATATTTTTCATTAGTATAAAACTGTTTTCAACTTTTAGGGGCGTGTGTAGTAGCCAAAAAAGAAGAAGTAAGATGCCAAAATTTTAATTATTTTTTGACGTTTGCAAGACATTGAAACAAACCTTTGATATTGGACTGTGAATACAGCGTTTTGTAACAATTATTATTCTGGATACTTATTGCAAAGAATTGTATTATTTTTACTACTCTCTTCCGATTTCGATTATGCGACACTCGACGACTAAGTTGGAGTTACCTGAGCACAGATGCTCGTTCGTCCTAATTGTAGCGGTATCCGACTTAACATAAACGTTAATTCAAGAAGAATACCGAAAGTACGCATGCGATGGGGTGTCATTATAAATCCGCACACAGTAAAATTTTTTTTGAACATGTATAGGCTGTGACTGGGGGATTTGGGTGACGGGGCTCTGTTCCTTAATTTTTTTCGTAAATTTTGTTTTTGTTTATTGAGGACCCTGATTCAAGCAGGTACTTCGCGATTACATAGCCTTTATACCATTATCATAGGAATGTCATATTTAAATAAGTTTGTACTCAAGACTGGGTTTGGTATTTACGTTAGGAAATGGAAGGCAGCGATCAGCAGTGAAGGTAAGCGGCTTTCCGTGCCAATAAGCCGGTGTAACGAGTGCGTCACATAATCTTACGAACGACTTTTACAATACAGGTTAGCATCCGTGGGCGGGAATCCCGACTTTCATTGATTATTTCATATATTTTTATGGTCGTTCTTAAAGCATAATAGGAACTACATTACTACATCGAGAGTGCCTCAGTACTTTATACCTGCTAATAATATATAGCTTTTCCCATATATGTGGATATAAAAATATCTTATACTAGCGATCGCCTGTGGTTCGCATCGGTTGTTTCTAAATCTCGAAAACAACCCCACCAATTGTCAATCTAAACCACCCAGGGACACTCTGGACCTCAAACGCACACAAAAAAGACACAACAATTGATTTATTGTACATACATATACAATGTTTACATTATTGTAAAATAATTTTAACTTTATTTAGCTGCAATAGGAAAAATAAGCAATGTTCACAAAAATTAATAAGTGAATATTAGTTTCTAATAATTTATAACTAATAAAAGTAATGTGTGTGCGTTAGGGACTCCAGTAAGTTTCAGTAGAAACGGTAGAGCAATCCCTGTGCGTGGGTATCAAAAGTTCACAATAATTTTAATTTCAATTTTTTTACTTTTATTCTAACTTCGATTTTAATTTTAATTTAAATTGACATTTCAATATTAATTTTAATTTTAAAGTTGCCAGCAAAAATTACGGATGAAATAACTTACCCAAATATTGATAGACTAAAACCACTCGACTGGCATCTAATTAGATTCCAAACGTGATGATTACAATAATTACCGTTTTAAGACTTTTTGTTATTGTTCGTTATCTACATATATATACATAGTGGATTGTTATTGGTTGATGATAAAGTAAGTATATCTTAAAAGTTAATCAATGATTGAAATAAATAAAACCAATACGCTTCATTAAAATATCTGTATAAATAAAATGATAAAGGTTTACAGTTGTGTGCGCATCAAAGAAAAACTACTGGATAGAATTTCAAATTGGTTTTCTAAGTTTTATTTCAAGACATTTGGACCTTATCTAAAAGAAATATTGCGATGTCTTCATTTAATCTAGGTTTCAACTACCTCTGCCTCATGATAAAGTTAGAAAGTCCTGATGCTGTTCAGTTGTATCTTGATTACTAATTACATGCTAATATACGAAGCAACGTGGACCACGGCACCGGTATCGGCTAATCCTTAATATTTTAAGTATGTAGAATTTTCATTTAAGTTATTATTTTTGCAAATACGGCTTCGTTAGGATTTCTCAATATCGAAACGGATCGCCAGTCTTTATACTTATTATAATAGAGATCACGAAGTTTAATTAACGGGCAATGTCCGTCCCCAAACCAATACGCTTCATTAAAATATCTGAACAACAAAGAAATTGACTAATTTTTAATGATCTAAGAAGTATATTTTAGACTGGTTTGTAGAATTAATAATGTCATTATTTGCTTCGAAATATGGATTAATAACGTCACTAGCTAGGAAACAATAAAATTCATTATAATTAATTAAACTTGTGTAATAAATATATATCTATTGTATTTTATGAGCACGCGTAATTTAATAACGTTTAAATATTAAATTTTGAGTGAGCGAATATGAATTTACCAAACCGACGGCTTGATTCAGTTACCTTAAATCATGGCTCAGAATACGACTTGATTTCATTTTCAGTATCTCTTATAATTAAAATTTTAAATTGTGATAGAAGTACATAAAAATACTTTAATGAATAAGATTATACTCAAAACTAGCGAATCACCCTGGCTTCTATGGGTCTATTAACGTTATTTGGATTTAAATAATCATCAAAGGCCATTTATTTAATCTTATCATATGTTTGTTTAGAAAAAAAATCTCCAAGTTTTTTGGTTAACCTAGATCACTTCCGGCATTGCTCTCCCTCTCTCTCTCTCTCTTTCTTTCTCTCTCATTCATTCCGAAGAATAGTCTGGAGAGACAGGCAGAAAGTCCAAACGTACATAACAGAGATGCAAATAATCCCTCAGCTCAATAAAGGGCAGTTATTTCGATATTACAGACAGACATTTCTACTTTTATGTATAAATAAGCCGCAATTAAAAATTTTAATGCAATTTTATGTGCTAATTTACTCGCTCGCATGCATCTCTCAGGAATAAAGCATTGCGAGGAGGTGTGAAGTCCGCCAACACGCACTGGTGCTGCGCGGTGTATTAGATGCTCCCTAACCCTCTCAGAATTTAGAGGAGAGATATTCCTTAATAACAGCAGTCATAAAATTAGTCTTAAAGTGGCCTACACTTTATAACTAGAAGTACCTTAATAACTATGAAGTTCGCTTGATTTTTTTTTATAATAAGTCATAAGAACATTTCCCATTGTGTCCACGTAATAGCGAGACACTTTCGCATTTTAAATGGATGTGATATACGTAACATTTGAACATAACTGCACTATTCGAGTACAGTAGAAAGTGTACTTACTAAAAATCACCGAGCATTGTAACAAAAAGTAAACCATTTATGGCGCTCAACGCAATACCGGCTATCGTCCGAGTTCAGTCCTTTAAAGTCGCTAATCCGCTTATGAAATGTGTGTGCGGACTATGTCTCGGCTTTTCTCATCGAAAATAACAGCGTTCATAAAGCACTGGATGCCGCTAAATTGCGATCCAAACGTTCCCACCGTCCCCAAGGCCCCGCGATCAATTTTTCCCTTACATCGCTCAGTACATTGAAATAAACAGCTTCCGGTTAGCTTATTACACTGAGTCAGTAGTAACTTCGTCAAACTTAACAACTTAAACAGGAAACACTGCACAGTTGTAATTTACGTTGTAACAAACATTGCACAAAACGTCACTCGTCATTTGAGTTCGTCTTCCTAGTATTGAGGGAAGATTTACTTAGTATAACAACAGTCGTAAAGAGCTGTGGTATGTAATTGTTAACTGCAATTTTAAGTTCTTTTTAACACATCGTGAGGAAACCTGCATGTCTTAGAAATAATAAAAACAACTCGTCAACACGCATTTGGGCAGCGCGGCGGAAATTTCTTTGCCCTAAAACCCTATCAGAGATGAGAAGAGGTCTGTGACTAGATGTGCGACGTATATAGGCTGCAACTTAACAAAAGTCGTAAATTATTGTTTTTACCCGACGGTCCTAGAAAGAGGGTAATGTTTTTAAAGTGTATGTGTTTATACATGTGTATTTATTTGGCACGTTGTAAAGTCTAAATGCCTTTATGGATTTTATTATATGACTTTATTATGTAGTGTTGCTTTGGATTCGACTTAGGTGTGAATGTGACGTATAAAGGGTATAAAGTATTTCTCGTTAACTTCCCAGTGGGAAGTTATTGTTATTGGTCCGATTATGCAAATTGGAAATTTTAACATATCTCCACGTTTCAAGGTCTTTAGAGTCGAATAGTACGGTTTTTAAGAGGACGCCCGTGTGTGCACATGTACGTATGTATGTACGCATGTATGTATGTTCGGTTTAATTTTCGCCTCGTGTATCTCGAGAACAAAGAGTAATATTAACACGGGACCAGTTTCATTTAACACATAATTATGTAACTTAGAACTCATTAAATTTCCAGCAAAATCGGTCAAGTCGTTTTTTGTGCCGACTGAAAAATTGTATAAAATATTGAAACACTTTTTTTTTAATTCTTTCCACTAGGTAATTTGTCGTGTGGATCTTTCGGGTCGCACCCAGACCGCTTTTTTCAGTCAATATTTTCACGTAATCGAGTTAGGCTTATTTTTACTGTATTTACTGAATGGAGTCGTAGGAATTATTTAAGTGTCGCGGAGAAATCTTTTAAAATTACAATATCATGCCTCGGTAACGTAGTCGTTTGTCTACTCTATTTAAAAAAGAAAATACATAACCATACTTTATACTACACGTAATCAACTTTTACTAAAGTGAAAATTCTGTACTTTAGTATTATCTTTATAACTTAGCGCGTTGAACTACTTTATAATCAGCGTCGTAGAAAGCAACCCGGCGGGCAGTGGGAAATAACCTCTCCCGAGCGACCTTTAGCTCATATTGCTCTGATTTGACCCCGGTAGTGTACACATGAAAATCGCTACCATTTCTCTGTTATATTGCTTTCTACGTAAATAATTTACGGTGTATTATCCACGAAGAATATTGATACGGATGTAGGCGTGAGCATCGGTCACGTATTAGCCTGAGTTATTACCTAAGAACAAACTAAATCCAGCATTATATTACTCCAGCTTTATACCTACATAAAACGGACCTCCTACGCATACCGTGTACACAAGTACGTAATATAATCCGGGTGGTTCCATGCTTTGACGATTTTAACGCCAGGTATGGTAAATAAAGCAAACGATGCTGCATGTTTTATTTGATTTAATATTATCTTACATACCTTTGTTCCACTCGTGGGATGCACGTCAGTCTAAATGGAGATATATTGAAAAGGAATTGAATATAAAAAAATATTATAATTCCAGTTATTGTTGACTTATGGCTGTATTGCAACCATTTCGTTTCACGGCTAACATAATTCGACACGCCATAAAAATGTTTGCGGTTACATTGTCAAGAGCTAACAGATTTGTTGACTGTTTGTGCGTGTTTCATAACACATTAATTGATGATGATTAAATGATACAGCAGTCAATTGTTATATATATATATATCTAAGATCGTGCGGGTAGATCTGTTTATGACTTTGCTTTAGCATATGGTCTGACACAATTGGTTACCTCGTCTATGCGGATCCCAGATGTGGAAGATCATGTACCTTCCCTGTTGGACCTTCTGCTCTCTCTTTTCATCCGGACGGATATCAGGTCTCAGTCGATGCTTCTCTTGGCTCCTCCGACTATTGTCTGATCCGGAGTACGGTACCGCTCACGCACTCATCGCGGGTGCGTACTGCAGGTTGCTGCAGTGTTTGGCATTATAGGTCTGCAGACTGGGACTGGATGCGATCTTTTTTTGCATCTAACCTTTGGGGGCTGGTTTGCTTCTCGCTGGATAAGAATGGAACTTTTTATTCCATCATCTGTGTTACCTATCGAAGGCAGAACCCAGCCTTGGTTTGGTCGCTCCTGCAAAATTACACTACGTCATAAGCAGGAGTGCTACTAGACCTGGGCTCGCGCGTCGACGTCTCGGGATGTAAACACCAGCGCCCTTAAAAAGAAGTATAATTCTGCCTCCAGGTCCTTCAAAAGTGTCATTGTCAAGGCAAAGTCAGAGTATATCAGCAGAATTGGCGAGAAACTTGTTCGTCTTCCTTCGGGAACACGTGCATTTCGGTCTCTCGCCAAGGCTATCCAAGAGAACTTCTGTCAACCATCTCTGCACAGGGAAGATGACTCACTGGCCCATGCCGCAATGAACAAAGCCGATCTGCTGAGTTTTGTCTTTGCGTCCAGCTCGACTCTTGACGACGGAGCGAACACACCGCCGACCATCCCGCGGAGTGAGTGCTAAATGCAGGATGTCCTGTTTACCCAACGCTCAGTGCGCAGAGCACTCCTCTCCCTGAACGTCAACACGTTGTGCTAATGACATATGCTCCGGAGTTGGCACCAGTTTTAACGCGTCTTTTCCGGTATTTCTACTCCTTCGGCGTAGTTCCGAAATCATGGAAGACAAACCTCGTGCACCCGATCCCTAAAAAAGATAACCACTCTGATCCGTCCAACTATAGGCCAATCGCCGTGACCTCCTTGTTCTCTAAAATGGTGGAATCCTAATTAACAGCCAGCTCATGCAGAACCTTCAAGATCACCTGCTGATTAGTGACCGCCAGTACGGTTTCTGTCGCTGTCGCTCGACTGATGATCGGGGCGGAGGCAGTAGAGTCCAAGGGGGAGGCATTAGCTGTTAGTTTAGACATAGCGGAGGCCTTCGATCGGGTTTGGCATAAAGCGCTTCTTACGAAGCTTCCTTCCTATGAGCTTCCCGAGAAATTGTGCAATTGGATCACCAGTTTTCTTGCT
>DWHP01000280.1:0-21693 GCA_018247895.1 Parnassius honrathi
AATTATCGATACAAAATAGTTGTGTCACGTAACTGACTCGCATTCGACTCCTGCGGCCATGTTCTGGGAAATTTACGAACGCAACAATTTTGCTTATTGCCCATACTATAAATCCATCGCTGATTTTAGCTGTCACACTCGTAGACATGAACTAGCTTCGGAATCAATGGATATTGAAATGTGAAAACAATTAAAATTTCGAAGACAATCGTAGTACTGGAGGTGGATAATTTTATTTAAGTATATTTAATCAAACACAACATTATTTAAAACACAAAGTACTTATTTACGAAATGTTATCCCTTTATTTGAAAATTTGCAAGTTGTGCAGGAATTTCCGCAGTCGGATATGCTTCAAAACACAATTTTTACGTCTCTGCGTCGGAAACAGTACTGATGACCGAAAGAAACGCTCCTCGCGCGCCTGTGGCCTACGAGTCACATGTGCGGTGACAAGGTCACGCGCTTTTTTTACGACTTCTATTTATATTTAGATTTCTGTGGATCACACAGAAGCTCCCGTTTATTGGTTTGAACGCCTGGAACCAGATAACAGAGACCCATGTTCTCGTATAAATTGGAAACATTTTTTATGCCGTTTGCTTGTTGTTTTATTTGTTTGTTTGTAACAATTTAAAAAAAAAATTGTGTCATTTATGACATTCTGTTGCACGAAGTTTTAAGTTTGCCAAAGATGTGTACGGACTATAGTCAGTCAATATAAGCGACTAAGATGTAGATTTTTGAGGATCCTACTTTGAAACCGTTTAAAAATAAGGACACAATAAATCGAATTTATTCAAATAATTAGCATTAATTAATTATTATACTAAATTAGTTACCGAAAATTGTATAAAATAATCTAAGAAAAAAAAACACAAAATTGCAAAGACCTTGGTTCTACCTGCCAGTCTATTCCCAGCATTTAGTTCAAACTATATTTAAGTGTATGTTGTTAGCTCAAATCAATAAAGGAAGAAAGACAGAGCGTTACATTTCATAAGAAACATGATTAACTTATTGTAAGAACACGTATACATCGTTGCCTCTTAAATCATTTGCAATTAACAGGTGCATATTTGTGCATGAAGTAAGCAGTAAGCTTTTACGGGCTGATAAAGAAATAAAGAAATGCTGCTGGCCATATGAGAACGCTCAAAGTCGCTCAGAGAGCTATGGAAATAGCTACGCTCGGGGTTTCTCTGCGTGATAAACTTAGAAATGAGGAGAGTAACCGACATAGGCCAACGGATTAGTAAGCTGAAGTGGCAATGGGCCTGCCATATAGCCCGAAGAACCGACAACCGTTGGGGAAAAATGGTTCTCGAGTAGTAGCCTCGTACCGGTAGGCGAAGTGTAGGGTGACTCCCCACTAGATGGAGTGACGACCTGGTAAGACATGCGGGAGGTCGATGGATGCGGGTGGTTTAGGACCGTGTTTTGCGGCATACCTTGGTGGAGGCCTATGTTCAGCAGTGGACTTGTGCAGGGCTGTAATGATGATGATGAGGAAAGAAATAAAGAAGAAAAATGTGTGTGAGAGAGCGTGTCAAGTATTTGAGCATGATTTTAGCATCATTTTATGTACGCTGTTGTAATTTCGTCAAAGTTTCATTTTGTTATATAACAGATAACGAAATTCTTTCGTTTTGAGAGACGGATAAATTACTTGCGATAGTCTTCGTAGAGCAGGATATTTTTTAATACACGAGTACCTTTCGCACTGCGACAAGTGATAGTCCTACGACACTTAAGGAAATATTTACACAGTTCTGCATTTGAGGGGATTCTCCCCTAAAAGCGATGTTGTGTTAATAATTTATATCCCTAACTATCGAATGAGTCAGACATCGTAACTTAAGAGTTAAATAAGTAAAATAATCTACATCGTACTTACAAACAAACGTTTCAAAATAAAACGATCGTCTGAACGATAAAAATGGAAATTTAAAGTTGTTCGCACCGGTGTCATTGAGGCGAGTTTATTTTCAACGTGAAGCTAATCTTGATTTTATGCTTCAAGGATGAAATTTGGTGTTAATGTCATCAACATGTATCAATTTGCAAAAGGACTGAAAGTGTCAAATGTCGTGTAATTAAAGAGAAGCCTTTGATGAAACCCTGCGCATGCTCAGATGCAATGGCTTGCAATAGAACTCGATCAAAATTACTTACGATAACTGATGGGTTTCTGAGCAGATTGTCCAAAAAAGTGATCCACATCACTTTACATAGTGTTAGTATCACTCGGGCTGGTTTCCGCAAAGCGTTTACAAGTCCAATACTGGATATAAGCCTACCCAAGGATGCCCTAGTTTGGCAAGCATCACTTAAAAACTTTGCCCACATTAAAACAGGCAGGTAGGTGCTTGCATTAATGCCTGAAATTTTACTTTAGCGTTTTTGGATGAGTTTTCCTACATTAAACCGTTGCCAGAGTCTCTTCCGTCAATCAACAGGGTGTACTGCGTGTAGGTGGCGTTTGGAGAAAAAGTTGTCACATTTTCCATTACACCTAGATATACAGCTGATTTATAATTTTTTCCTTAATAACCGACTCATCAATCATGCTTATAAACGACAAATCATAATTTTATTCAATAGTAAGAGTCTTTAATATTTAATTTGTTTACTAGTACGCTAGATTTAAATAGTTCTAAGAAACTATTTAGATAGGAAGAACAATTAAAAAAAGGAAACTTAATTTAAATTTCCAGCCTGTTGCGTTCGAAAGCGACTAATTTATCAAGTACACGCGTGAAAGCCAGCTTTGTTTCCATTGGAATTTTATGGGAGAAACAATCAATGTAATCAGCAATTTCCGTACAGAGAGTTAAATCTAAAATATTTGTCGTTGATTCATTATATATCAAAAATTGTTAGATATTAAATAAATAGACATAGCGTGGAATAATTTTTATTAAATATCTCTATGAGCGCGTGATTTAGATTTTAGTTCCTTGTTAGCTTTCTATGAAAGAGTTTAGTTTGCTTTATCAACTGTTCGATCGCGGTCAAGTTCGTTACCTGTAACATAAAGAAAATAAATAATTAAGACAAATTTACGAATAAAATCTTTAATTTGTAACTGGTGGGTAGCGGTTTTCTTTCGTTTTATACTAATCCTATCATAGGTCCACATCTAAACATAAGCCTCCCGCATAGATTGCATCAAAGGGGGATATTTGCGATAGTTGATACATGAGAGGGGTGGATGGAGTAGCGCAACTTGGACTAATGTCGCTTTATTTAAAATATTTTATAAAGACGTAAAAACAGCGCTGTGGTAGCTTAAGCAAAAATCTTAAACTTTCTTACGGCGGCTCTACACGTTGGCCAAGATAATGGCGAATGTTGTGGTCAATAGCAATGACCATCGTGTAGAGCGGGTGTTTGTGCTTACCTTGGAATGTATTGCAATGATGGCCCATAAGTTGGCGCGAGATCCGTGTGTGGTCGGTTTTTCACAAAAGATCAAAGGATTGTGGCAGAGATTGGCCAGAGTGGATTGTACGCACCTGATTTAAATTTTATATTTACGCTTCGCAACTAGTGTGTACAAAATGGCAATAACAATAACTTTTCGCTTTATAGAGCTTAACCAAGCCGAAAAGTATTTGTTGAACCCAAGAAATAAAAACCACAAAAGTAAAATTCCAATAAAAATAAATTAAAATAATCATTTTTAGACACATTCACGTAGTAGCGGTATGCTGTGAATAAATAAACCGCAGCAGCTGTTAGCGCATCAATATCCATTTTAATAAATTCGTCCGCTGATTGGCCTGAACCAAAACAAAATGAACAACCTTCCAACGTGTGGATGCCATCACAAACTCTTGGCTAATATCTGTGCCACTACATTCGCCACTATGTTGGCCAACGTGAAGAGCCGCCTTTAGAACACGAGCGAAATGAGCATAATCCCCACCGCTACCGACTTACCACCGATTAACCATCGAATTTAAGTCTGCGCTTCTGTGAAATCGACTGAAAAATATTTGCAAACGACGATTGAAATAGATAGCTTTCATTAAAATGTCAGAATGACTATATTTAAAAGCTGGTTAACCAAGTGTTAAATGAAAACATTTAAAGCTTATTGATTTAAATTCCGAAGAACACCAAGATCGGCGAGGGGAAGGAGACTCAAAGGTGCCAAACGTCTGGTACTGGAATTGTAAATCTGCCTTCTAAGCATGACCATTATGGCAAGTCCTCTTTATAATTGAGGAGGCTCATGTCTCGAGAACTTTAACGGTCTGATAAAAAAAAAAGAAGATTTAACTTCGAATTAAGAACATAATACATCATTATCAAACGTAAATCAACATTTACGACTGCTTTTTTAATAAAGATAAGTCATTCCGTACGCGCTATATCTTTAAATACTCGTCGAATTTGGGCCTGTGAATTCTCGAAATGAAATGTAATAATGGAAATTATCGGCATGATATTTATTCAATGGATTTATTTCTGTAGTTTATATAATTTCCAATCGAGTAAAGTAACAAGATGCCTAAAATATTTCAATTTAAATTTTTGGAATTATGCTAAATCTGCAAACTAAAGAAGCTATTCGCAAATTTTAGAATAATTCATAAAATAAGTTAAACGTTAGATATTCTGTACGCAGTTTCTTCGGTAGGCACAATAATATGACAGCGAAGATAGTGTGCGTGGAGTCTTCTCACTACCGTGAACTGAGAACAATGGAATCGTAAGTAACTTGAATATAGACAAGTCGCACGATATTGTCGTCGGTATGCAAGAAAGTTTTATTAGGAGTAATGAATATTTCCCGCCTATTATAAGTCAGCAGACGGAGTATAGAAAATGACCGTCTATTTATTTTAATCAGAGTTTAAAATTAACTACTCCACTACTAAATTAAGCGTTCCATATCTGGGCACGAAGAAAATGAATAACAATATACGGTTCCTTAAGTAATATGTAGGGGAGGTTTTTAACAAAATATTTGTTCCATATCGCACCTGCACTAGACGGAAAATTAGAGAACTCATCCATTTCACACCCATCGAGCGAAAAATCTTTACATTCCTGATTCTGTCTAGTAATGAGGCAGTCGCTCTTTTAAATTTTCTACCATAAACCGCTGACGGTGAAACCAACCCTGATTGATATCTTATAAAATAATCAAAGAATTAGAATTGTAAATAAATCAAAATAGAAATGATTTTTGCAATGAGGATTAATGAATGTGGACAGTGTCATGCCACCACACTTGCGCTAAGATTTCTTCATTTATTTCATCCGATATCGCATACTACCAATAGTGTGGTGAGTTTTGTTGGCAGGCAAATTTAAACGTGTCGATGGTCCACTGCTCATGTTAGTACTGGTGTGTTTCGTATGATGAGTGTAGAGATCCATGGACCCATGTTTACTGGAAACGGGACATTCCATCATAGTCCTCTGGGGTAACAACGTATCTGAATTTAATTCTTAATCGAGGATAAATGTAGATGTTTATGGGCCACAACATCCACTTATCATCAGGTGGAATATATATATATATATATATATATTACAATGTGTAGTAAAGTGCCTATATACGTCCCACTGCTGGGTACAGGCCTCCCCTTATTTCACGTCTTCGAAATATTTTTTTTCTTATTCCTCAGACATGCAGGTTTCCTCACGATGTTTTCCTTCACCGACGAGCACGTAGTAAATCAGCACTTAAAATTGTTAACTGCGATTTCATTGGTGCCGGCGGGGATCGAACCCGGGTTATTCGCGTTCTGTTATATTTACAGCGAGCGTTAACAATCTGAGCTACCACGGCTCATTTACATTGTGTATATATATAAATATTAAAGTGAAGTAAAGTGACTGTCTATATACTTCCCATTGCTGGGCACCGGCCTCCTCTCATTTCTGAGAGGATTTTAGGGCAAGGAAATGTTCGTCGCGATGCTCCAAAGCGTGTAGGCGAACTTCACATGTCTTCGAAATACTTTTTTTCTTACTTCTCAGACATGCAGGTTTCGTCACAATGTTTTTCTTCACCGCCGAGTACGTGGTAAATCAGCACTTGAAATTGCAATTAACAATTTGATTGGTGTCGGCGGGATTCGAACCTGGATTGCTTGCTTATTGTGAAAATTAGCCCCTAAGCTACGACGGCTCCACGGCTAGTTTACTACCCTTACTACCCTACTCCTACTCCTACTATGGAATGTTCATCTTGCTGTTCTAATGTCTGTCGGTGGACTTAATATTTAATTTCTCAGACAGCTTCAAATTTTCTTACAATGTTTTTCTTCACCGCCTAGAACAAAGTAACGGTGGGAACTGAATTCGGTTTCAAAAGGCGTGCACATATAATTTGAACTACCAAGGCTCCCTGTAAAAACTTTTATGCTCTTAGTTTTACTTCAATTTAAGACAGAGATACTTATATTTGGCAAATACACACAAAATGTAAATGAATACAGTTTTTGTCTTTAATACCGAAATAACTGTCTTATATTGAGTTGAGGGGGTTGTTTTCCCGTTATAAGGGCGTGAATACTCATTTTTAAAATGAATGTCTGTCTATCTGTCTGAGCTAATCTTTGGAATAATGTAATGAAACATAGAATACTTACACAAACATAAAACACACAAACATAGAATACTATTACTAATACAAAACATAGAATACGAATAATACGGACATAATAGAACGGGGGAGTGGGCGGAGCCCGTGTAGCCACCAACATGTCACTTACATATCAATTCACGCGTATATATGTCAAGACGAGATGTGTTTTGACGTTACAATTGTTTCCAAATTTCGCATGCAAATTATTTAGAAAATGCCAAATTGCACACTATTTACAAGTAAATATGTATTAAAATTTAAACGATTTTTTAAATAATGATCTTGAACATTAATCGAAAGTCTAAAATGTGTAAATTTACTCAGTCCGTCAACACAGCGAATCGGGTTTGTAGTAGTCATAATACAACGTAATTGCTTTAATGTTTTCTCCCGGCGACGCCGATTCACGTACAAAATAAGGTTGACAGCCATTCTATTGTATATTATAGTATTCTACGTAATGAAACATATAAATATTAATGTCAGAAATGATCTAGACTACATTTTTGCTGGATTTGGTAGGATATTTGATAAATATCTTTTTTGTAGGATAAAGGTGACAAACAAGCACACAGTCCACGTGATGGTAAGTGGCTGGTGTGGCTCATAGATATTTACGTTTATCCTCGATTATGGATCAAAATGCAAAGACGCGTTGTTGACTAAGATGGAATGTCTCATTTCCGGTAAAAAGGGTATCCGGTTTTCTACACTCACTATATGAAACACGGCAGCTTTAAGCTGCTGTTCGCTGGTTTTCTGTGAGAGCATGGGCCTATCCCGGTCGAGCCGACCCATCCGTGCTAACATTATACCACTAATATAGCTGCAGCATGGTTGTAACACGTATATCTATCTTAAATCTATACCACTAATAGATATATTATATACCAACATTACCTACCACCTACCACCATACGGGTAGCGGGTCACTAGTATTATATTAAAACAAAAATTGCTGTTTTCGGTAAGAACATCTTTTGATTTTCTCTTAAAAAATATTGTTAGAAGTATTGGTGTGGGAATTTCCTTTATTAAAAACATTTCTCCATTAATAAATACGGAAAATTTTGATACGCATAAAATTTACAGTTACTAATTCGCAAAATTTAATACATTATGGGATATCGTTCTAGCACATTCGCCTTTTAATTAGTGGTGTTCCAGCAAAACAGGTACGCATACGGGGGAATTAATGGGTGCAAAATTAAGCTATAACGTTTTGTATTTGTATGAAAACACCTAATGAAAATACACATTAAAGTAAATAGCTGCCGCTATTATAAACTGTCACATCCTTTTTTTACATGAGGAAATGCCTACGCATACTCGCCTCGGAGGCAAGGACGGGTTATGTCGGACTCGCACCGACGAAAACGTTCCGTTGGTTGTTTCACCTTCGATGCATATTGGCAGGGCCACAGGAACGCTTTCGTACACATCCGCAGCCCTAAATTTTATTAATTTAGATGTTCATTTTATTCTTCATTTTGTTAAACAAATAATTAAGATAAGGTTGCCCAACCTCAAATCAAACAAAGCTAAATAAGTTGCTTTTATAAAGGGTATAAAATAATAAACAGTTTCGTTTTATGTGATCAATACCGGTATAACCCGTAATGTAGTTACTTAAAGGTATTTCTTGAAACACAAATTAGTACGAGTATAAAAGACATTTCAATGTAATGGATAAAAATATACTGCAATTGCTTTAAAGATTATACCTGCGTTGATAACGATTCAATTTCTTTATAAGGCAGAACGGGTTATAGCGGTATTAGTTAAAGGATAAGAAGTGATGAAGAAATTTACATTATTAATTCTACGGCTAATGGAGATTACTACGACGGTAGTCTTAAAATGTTTGGTCGAAGATTGCTAGATATTACCGCTCGTAGAAATAACGTTGTAATTAAAAAGAAAGACATCAGTATTTCGTATTACAATTAACAATGTACTTTAATAAATGAAGACATTTTTATACGTGGCAGGAATGGATTGGCTCGACCGGGAAAGAACCACGGTCTTACAAAATACCAGCGTAAAATAGCAGCTCCACGCCGCTGCGTTTCGCATGGTGAGTGTAGAGAACCGGAGACCCTTTTTACTGGAAGCATTCCATCTTAGTCCCCACGGATGACAACGCATCTGCGTATTGATCCGTAATCGAGGATAGATGTAGGTGTCTGTGGGCCACAACCACCACTTGCCATCAGGTGTACTATGTGCTCGTTTGTCACCCTTATCCTATATAAAAAAGGCAAAACTTCATTGAGATAAAGGAAGAAGACGCAATGCTAACCTCTTTATAATTATATTGGCTTTTTATAACCTTCGGACTGAAGCACAACGTTGAATTTATTACACTGTTGCTTGGCGACAGAAAGAGGCAAAGAGGCACCCAGGCAGACTTTTGGGAAGGAAGTAAACCCATGACCTAAAGGACATGTCTATAAATATCTTCAGTAAAGGAAGGAGAAAGAACTGTTTAGTGAATCAAATAATTTGTGTCAAGGTTAATTTTGGCATTGGTCAATTTTGTAGGATTTTATTGATGTTTCATAGATAAATAATAATGGCGTTACTTGCAACCGTTGATAAACCGTTTAAGTACTAAGTGTTTATTATCACCTATATCCCATCGTTAATTAGTAAAGAGATAAAGACCAACTTTAAGGATTTCTCAAATTTTAGTCGATTTTTACATAATGTCCTAAATGCTTGATCTGTATGGGTGTTGTCTGTGCTTCCTTGGTAACCGTTTTTATTTTATTCAGTATGCTCATTGATTAATAAGCAAGACAACACAACTTTTTGTAAGCTTTTACTTCTGGAGTAAAAAATAAAAAGATTCTCTATTCGAAATTTGTTTTTTTTTTGTACTTGAATCCTGAACCGCTTTGACAATAATTTATTAATAATTACTACTAATCAAATTGTTTCTGTAAAACGAAGTTATTCATTTTATGCAAAATCTGCTTAGTATTCAAGTTGCAAGTAGTTAACAGGAAGAAGAAAAACCAGGTCGCAATCCAGTACTGGAAACCGTAAACTGCTCGCCATTAACTGATTCCACTGAATGTAAACAAGTTCTTCTCTAAAGTACGTTTGTTTTTCTCCGTGCAGGTTTTTCAAGAGCACTTTACAAATGATTTGAATGCAATTAAATTAAAACTTTACAAAAATGAACCTGTATTCTATCGTCAGGTTTTTAAGTCCACTGCTGAATTCGGCCGTTCGTACAGTGTGTAAGATTGAAATTCGGAAGCATTCAGAGTTTTGAACAATCAGCACGGTGCAGCACGTGCAGATGACTTTGACATTTCGAAAATGAATTCGTTGATTCCCCTAACGTGCCTGTGAGTTTTTGTATTGATGTAATACTAATTAATAATTCCTTTGTCGCGTGTCACCAAGAACAAAATTGATATAACATCTTTACAGAGCATATTACACACCCTCTACGGGCGTAGCAATCTAAGACTTTTTTTTATTTAAACTAAATTAAATTACAACATTTATAGTGGACAATCTATAGATTATTATTAATTAATTAATGAAATGGCAAACTAAATAATACACATACATTTATTTTAAAATTAAATTTCAATAAATATTATATGTCAACCATTGATCATTCGTCATTCATGTTATGTAAATGCGATTTAAAATTTTGATTAAAATATTAATAACGTCAAATAAGTAAACAGAAATAATAGACTTTGTCAAAATAATTAAATTTGACGTATAATTTAATATTAAAATATTCATTCAAATTATAATAGGTTTTTACAATAAGCATTTTCTTAAGTACTATTTCAAAGTTACGACACTGGAAGGCCTTCGTTATAGTATTAGGTAAATGGTTGTAAACCGTTATAGCTATGTAGTAAGGACCATTTTTAAATAATGTGAGATTTGTGGCAACAGAACGGCATAATTCAAAATGTACATGCACGTTATAGTTGATGATGCTTTATTGGCCGTGCCAGTATTTCGCGGGAAAACGTCGCCGAGCCGTTTCCGAGTCGCCGAACAAACTTGTTTCTGAAATCGAGACATTGTTGAACAAAGTCTCTGACTGTGGACGACTAAATCTAATCTAGTTCCATCCCCAAAAGACACAAGTTGGCGAGTTTACAGCTAAAAAATCCCTTCTTCGTAGCTCATCAGTTTCAGGGCACTCTCCTCGGTGCCTCAGCCAGTATAGGAGTCCTGGGTGTTGACATATCGAGTGACGTGCAATTTCGGTCACTTGGAAAAGAAGGCCAAATCGGCCTCTAAAAACCTTGGTATGCTTAGCAGATGGGGACATATTTCATGCAGATACATCGCTTGCAACTATACAAGGCGCAGGTTCAGCGTCACATGGAATACTGTTCCCATCTCCAGTCTGACCAGTTACTTTTACAGAGGGATATTAACGATCTTTGTAAATGGTGTGAATGTAATAAGATGGAACTCAATGTAAAAAAATGTCACCACATAAAATTTTCAAGGAAATATAAAAAATTCGAGACTAATTACTATATTGCAGATACTCGTCTTAATCAAGTAAAATGTGTTAAAGATTTAGGCCTAAACATTGATTCCGAAATGAGATTCACACGTCATATTGATATCACAATAAATAAGTGCAATAGATTAATAGCATTCATTTCTCGTAACACTACAGAATTTAAGTCCATACCAGCTTTAAAGGCCCTCTATTTCGCGATGATCTGTAGCAATATAGACTACTGTTCCCTTGTTTGGTATCCTAGTTATCAAAACAATATACAACGTATAGAAAAGGTACAAAAAAGAATGTTAGCTAGACTTAGTTACATCGAAGGGACTTATCACACTTTTAATAGCTATAAGAAAAGACTTGAGCATTATCATATGATACCTTTAGAAAGGCGCAAGGATGTATTAAGTATAACTTTCTTGCACAAGCTCTTAAGTTTTAAAATTGACTGTCGGTCTCTCTTACTTGATATCGATATCACTGTTCCAAGAATTAGTGCACGTCTACATAACTACAAACCGTTTCATATTAAAAAGAGTTGTAATAAGTATGGCAGAAACACGCCTTTATCATCCTTACTGAATGCATTCAATTCAACATTTCAAAATTGTGATGTGGATATCCATTTTGATAGCTTAAGTGTTTTGAAGAGGAAGGTACTAACACATTTCACAGCCAAATAATTCTTTCATTTTAAAAGTTCTGTTTGTTCTAATTTTATTATTTTATTGTAGTGATAGTTTCAATGGTTACTGTTCTCCTTAAAGGAAGTCTTTTAATATATGTTGTGTTTACCTTTAATTTAAATGCATATATACAATATTTTTAAGTGCACCTCATAATAATTGTTTCTATATGTATTTAGTTGGTAAGCCTTATTAAATAAAATAAAAAAAATAAAAAAATTTACCTTTAGGGCCAGAGGAAATTTTTACCTCGTCACCAACGATCAGAGTCCATTCGGCAAAGGAGATGAAGGCATAAATCCTAATAAAATCGCTGGAAGCAAGTGTGAAGATACAATGTAGAGTTTTGCTCCACACTGTAGCCCATGGTATTTACTCGTTAAATTATAATATTTATGTGTGTTATACTTATTTATTGTTGGTTTTCTTCATTTGAATTATTAAAGGCATAACAACATATATGTAGCTTGAACAGTCGCTGTAAAGAGCACACTAGGCGAGCGACACGAGATATAAGTCGCGGCATGTAACTCCGAAAAAAAATGTACAACCGATTTCAGTATAAATAAAATGAGAACATCATCAGTGTAGTCGATGTCAATTAACTATGCATTATCCATTACCAGTATTTTTTGAGTTACCTTTAAAAACTACTGGTCAGATCTTGATCAAATTAATATGGGATCACATGAAATGCACTGGCATTAAAATAGAAAAAGTCTTCAAAATCGGTTCACCTCAAATAAAGTTCTGAGTTAACAAGAAAAATATAGTCGAATTGAGAACATCCTCCTTTTTTGAAGTCGGTTGAAAAGCATTTTATTTTTATATGTCAAAAACATCATAAATTTGTGGAACATCTGGACATCTAGTTCTATGTATCTCAACCTTCTATCTTTTTAACATGTGTGAAATAAAAGTAGTTAGTCTATGATAAGCACACAATTGTTTTTCATTTAGAGTTTTGGCGAGAATTTGGCTGTCGACGGATTGTGGCTCCTGTTTTGTCGCTTTAATAATAGTTTGAAGTGCATTTTGATTCGTAAAAGTGATGCGATTTTGTGAATGAAGTGTCTACGCGTGTGAACTATTAGAGAAAACGACGAAACACGTGATTTGATGTTAACACAAACTTCAAGTTACTTTGATCGCTTGGGCGTCTTATGAACTTGAGTGGCTGTCGTCTGTGTCTGTGACACATCGGCATGTTGTGAAGAAAAAATATATAAAAATGAAAAAATGATTCCGAAATAAATGCTAGGTTAAGAAGGGCTAGAACCCAGAGCCGAAAAGCCATTTAAGTAAAAAATTCTGTTTTTCAATATTATTTCAAATATATACCTATTATTGCTATCCTTTATAATTTATTATCTTTAACCGTATATTTAAGCAATATCTGCTGAACCATTGTTACGGCCCCGAGTTGCCCAGACGAAGGTCGACTGGATTAGGGCCCATAGTAATCCAGATCGACGGGAAACAGAGGGGAGAGCCCAATGGCTTATGGAAATTTATTATATAATGGATGCGCAAGCAACACAAAACTTACCAAGTTCCGGAGTACGTTAGACCCCAAGGCGACGTCAGCGTTAGGTGAAGGTAGTGTGGGTGTGTATGTGAAAGAGGGTGTATTGTGCGTGCTGACTTCACCAAGGTAGGCGAACAAACCCGCCGTCGCTGCACCGCTTCAAAGGACGCCCTCACTTCTGGGCGCCGAACCTCAGTCTAACGTCACTTAGCACAAAACTATAGTCTAAGAGCAACGCAAACTTCAATTTCAATTTTCTAATTTTAAATTCACAAAGTTTAGAGTTCAATCGAACAAGTGAATTCACTTCGTACTATATCAAAATACTACGTAACCTACACATCAATGTCAAAAACAGCACAAAAGTTCCTTTAATCACTACAACTAACACGCTCGAATTTTCTAGACTATAATACTATAGCGATTTCGTGCGACATCAAACGTCGCGTAGACAACTAGTCGACACAATTAACAGCAAATGAAGTCGAATTAACCACGCAATCTCGAACAAAATCCTAGTCACGTATCTTAATAGGCTAGCACTATATCGGCAGATCACTTTAACGAATTTTAACTTCGCGACGCGACGAAACACGGGGCCGATTCAACCTACTTCGAACAACAGGCGTCGCGGTGGCGCTCTCAGAGCGGACCAACAAAGGGGACTGCCTCAGATTCGCTCGAGCGGCCGCTCTATCTAGAGGAATGCAGTCCGTCTAAACGTTAAACCGGTTTTCAATCGGGCGCAAACTTATACCTACGTACTTTATTACAAAACTTAGTTGAAATTTACTTCACTATTCAAGTATCTACATACTTACATACCTATATATGTCTTCTGTAATTAAAATATTTTAAGTTATAATAACACAAAATACTGAAATTGAAACTTTTTTTTCTAACAAGATTTTTAACTGAGTAGAATACGATCACATTTCCGTTACGAATCGTATTTCAGGTTTATTTGTTGTGGCCTTGCTAGTTGCATGCGTTGAGCATCGCAGAACTCACATAGGTGCGAAAATATGGTCAGCCGATCGTAGTTAGAATAGGTACTTCACCTAAGTAACTTAATTAAAATTTCGCAACGTATTCCTTTTTTACTCTTTATTGATAGCCCTTAGTATCCACGAAAAGTCTAGGCTAACCACGAAAAGTATAGGCTTTTAAACGTCTGCAAGCAGTCGACATCAAAGTGGTGCAACTTCCGTACGTAGTACTATTATTTATTCCGTGCTGTTACTGTGACATCTGTATGACTAACTGTTTACTGAGAAAATTTATTGCTATTTTAAACTGCTAGGGGTTGAGTTAAATTAAAAATTGTAAAAAAACTAAAGTAAATTTATTAAACTATACACAATGCGGCAGTCTTACTTTATTTATTTATTTATTCAGGATAACAACAGCTTAATAATACTTAAACAATATTACTTAAATTATAAAACACGAAAAAGCCAATTATAGTTATCCCCAACGTAGATAACCAAACATAACACTGTAAATCTAATACAATACAAAATAAAATCGGTAAGAACTAATACTAAACATTAATAAATTAATTGAAGTATTAATATTACCTTCAAGATGTACATATATATACAAATACAGATGTATATACGTACAAAAGACATACTTAATTACACTTACAATTACGCACATATGGGTATATAAATACAAATATATTTTGGTGTTATTGTTATAATAGAAAATAGATAAAAAATTAAAAAGAGACACTAATATATATATATACATATCTACACAGATACACATTTGTATATATACATATACATACATACACACATACATATACATATACATACATAATAACAGTATTAAACGAGGGCACAAATATTAATTTGAGTACTATTTTAATTACAATTTACTGATTACCTTCAGCTGGATAGAATAAAAACTTGTTAATTTTATTTTTGAATCCACTTTTAGTATTATTAAAAGGATCAATTGCGCTAAATTTTTTGTCGTAAGTTGCTACTAAACGCGTTAAAACATTGTTTTTCCCATAATTGGTCGGGTGAAAGGGGATGTAAAACAAAGAGTTTCTGGTATGTCTGGTACGTTTCAATGGGACATTAAATTTAATGAGAGCCAATAAGTCAGGGCAGTCAATTCCTCCGTGTAATATATCGAATAAAAGCCCCATATCCAGCAGAATACGTCTTTCTTCAAGCATTAACAGACCGTAAAATCTGCAGTCTTCTCGATATGAAAAGCCAGAATGTCTAAATTTACAATTTAAATGGGAAACGAATTTATTTTGAATCTTTTCGATTTTATGAACATATTTAGCATAAAATGGTGACCATATCTGAGAGGCGTACTCTATAATAGATCTTACTTTGAAAATTAGAATCAGTCAATGTCATACACTGACACTTACCAACAATTACCGTGATTTTATTAGCGATATAGTAATGGTATAATATATTTAAGTCAATTTGAATTAGTTCACAGTCCTTGATAGTGCGTACACGCAGATATATTTTTTTATCATTCAACTTCAACTTCTAGAGCTATACAAATTCTGTTGATCTTGTTTATCACATAAAGCCCTTTTCACTAGAAATTAGGTACTTTATGTCAGTTTTGAGAAGTGACGCATCTGCGTTTTCATTTTTAATTGAGGGCGATTTTTCACCAGTAGCCTGTTAGATCTCTCTCTTACTCATATAAAAACGAAATCCTCACCCAAAGCCCGTAGTCCAACCAAAGTATCGTAGCCCGATGAGGAACGGTAAGTCATAATGGCCCGCGAATGTTATGGTTAATATATTCAATTTGTACTCACGAACCATATCAAAGCAGTCTTCGGGAATTCAAGCACAAAGTTACGGAACTGAATGGCCTTCGAATCTAATTTACGTTGAATAAATGAAGATTGTGTGCCATTTCGCTTGACAAAAGTAGTCATCGTGATGCGGAATTTGAAAGCAAAGTCAACATTATGCTAATTTTATGCCATCCCGTAAGTTTATTAGAGTGCAACTAGAGAAACTAGATCACTAAATGAGATTTATGTTAAATATTAAATTGCATGCTTCGACAATGCACTGTAAGTAATGAAATGTTGTTATGTAATTTTGGAACCCTTAAAATAAATTTTTCTTCTTTTTAATATAATGTGAATAGTTATGTTATATAGTTAGTTATGTAAATGAAATATTTCTAGCTTCGCTTGAAACTTTATTCTATATCTGACCTTACGCAAGTAAAAAAATAATTGAAATTTACATTGTTAATTTAGATTATATTTTAGTTAATAATTTGAAAAAAATATACAAGAAAACTATACTTCTTCTTCTACTATTCGTAGTATAGTATCAAAAACGCTATCTACAGGGTACATGTAGCTTTCCTCATGATATCTTGCTTAGCCGTCAAACATTTTATACGTGGTATAGCCACGCTGCAACTATATACAATTATGATTAAACCACGAATGGTTCGGGTCGACCGGGGTAAGACCACACTCTCACAGAATACCAGCTCAATGCTGCTGTGTTTCGTATGGTGAATGTTTCATCAGGGCATTTCATCTTTGTCTTAAGGGGTGACAACGAAAGGGTTTCGATTCTTAATCGAGGATAAATGTAGATGTCTATGGGCCACAGCATCCACTTACCATCAGGTGGACTATGTGCTCGTTTGTCAGCCTTATTGTATAAAAAAGCACTCTAAATAACTAAAATTTATTAAGATGTAAAAACAAAAAAGCCACTAAACTACATATTTCAGTGGTAGTGGAGTGAAAAATACAACTCAGATAATAAATACACCTTTATAAAAAAGAATATTTTGTTTCTTGAAATAACTATCGTATTAAAGACCTTAACTATATGTAAACAGAAAACGGTACAATGATTTATAAGGATTAACAATAATTTGTCAATTAGCTACTGCATTAATGAGCAATTCAATCTACCGCTATAATTTTATTTTACATTTTAAAATTGACGAAATCGATCCAAAACTATTCTTCTTTCGGATTATTTCCACTGACTGCTTATTTATTATATCTTCCAAGAGTTTAATGCTAGGTACGGCGTTCCTCTTAAGCATTAAATATTCAAAGCACGTTGTTACACAGTCGGAAGCTGAACGCAGATGTTCGCAATCAGTGGTGTTCCTGCCCGTCAGACACCCTCTGGTAATTTAAGTCTTGGGCATACTATCGTCTAGACAGCCCTCAGACAATCGTGCCTGCGACAAGGAAACGTAGTTGTTAGTACCAGGCTACTGTATTGATCAAAAGAATCGTTTGACGCTCGCCGTAAATTTCGTACACAATCAACCCGAGTTCAATCTCCGCCAGCAGCAATAAAATTGTTAATAGCAACTCTTACTACGTGCTCGGAGGTGTAAAATATATACATTATGTCTGTTATGGATTATATTTGACTTTGTGCTCGTGAGTTATCCTTTTTCTATAAAAAAAATGCTATATTGAAATATAAATATATTTTAAAGGCGTTTGCTTACTGATTGCTGCATCACCCTGCATCCTTGTTGTTGCATCCCCCTTTCAGAAATGAGAAGACCAGTCCAGTTCCTACAGTTCCAGACTTATATAGGCATTAACTTTATTTGTGACTGTACTAATTTTATTTATGATGAAGAGATGTACTGGGTGACCATTTTTACCGTCTGGAAAAAAATAGCGTGTAACGTGTGAATGGATGAGAAGCCTATGGCACTGATATTTTACAAAAGATAAAAACAAAAGTTCTGAATTAAATAAGTAAATTAATTAAAATCTATCGAAATTCAAATGATATCCACCCTACTTTACGAACGGCAATAAAACAATAAATTTTGTAGAAAAATTTGACCTTGTCACTTCGCAGGGTCTCAGGCTAGGGGTATATAATTGAAATTGGATATAATTTGAAAGTCGGCAGATTTTAATTAATTTATTTAACTCAAAATTTTTGTTTTTAACATTTATTTCTACTTCATTTACGTCTTACACCCTATTTTTTCCAGTTCAGTAGTTCAGTTTCAGCTTCCTCCTACTCGTCCTACGTCGAAAAAGTGGTCTCCTACCTTCTTCTTTTTTCTTTATCAATGAGTAAAACATCGCATCATCGCAGTACTAACGTCTCGACCTTTTGATGCTTCTGCCTATAGCCCGTTTGTATATTTTACGTCAGACATAAACGAGGTGATTAAACCGTCATCCGTCATCAACAATAATGTCCTTCAGACTATTTGCACAGGATTATAGTGCTTGAGTGTGTGCGCAAGTACAAGAGTACTTTCCTCACTCTCACAGTCCAATGGGACGGCAAATCGACACGCCCGCAGAGAGGTCAAGCACAGGGGAAAGGCTTTACGTGCTCTCCGAGGAAAGGGGGCAAAACGCCGCCAGCTAGATGACTCCGGGCTGCAACTGAGTATTTCTTGACAAAAATACTCAAGAAATGATTATTTGGCCCGACCCGAGATTCAAACTCAGTAGTAGCGTTTACGATCAAGCGACAGCCGAGGGAGAAAATGGGGTAGTTGTATTCTCTTATCTCGCAACCATACGACAATTAATACCACCTAGTAAAATTAATTTTTATTTATAATTATAATATTAGTAAGCACAGCAGTTGAAACCACTTAGTTATTTTATTAATTATTAATTACAATAAATAGTGACGTTGGTTACGATTATTACAGAAGACGGCGGTCGCGATCCCGGTCTTCTTCTCGCAACCATACAACAGACGACGATTGCTCTTCCCCGAGAACCATCCTCATGTCGGACCAGGAGGCTTTGCATCAGCTTTATGGCGAAATCACCACGGTTCGGGACGGCGCCATCACACACCAGTGCGTCCAAACCAACCTGGCTGACGTCATCTGCGGGGGTAAGTGGAATCATTTATGCATTTTTCTCTATTTTTACCGACTTCAAAATGGAAGAGGTATTCAATTCGACTGTATGTTTTTTGTTTTTTTTTAATGTGTGCACCGATTTTGATGATTGTTTTATCTGAAAGCTGATGCTTCTCGTGTGGTGCCATATAAATTTAATCAAGATCTGACCAGTAGTTTTTGAGCTATCTGTAATAATGCTTATTTAATTAACTTCTAATATATTGATGATGTTTTTATGTTAATTATATTGAAGTCGGTTGTACAAAATTTTTAATTTTACCACTTGTTCTTTACCACTGAGGTGCCGCGGCCAGCGGCCAAACTCCGTTCGCCTAATGGCAGGGTATATCCAATCGATACAGAATTTCTTAACCACGCTACATCACAATTATAACAAATTAAACCACCGATTGAAATGATCAGAACTATAATTATCTATTTTAAATTAATTTAAAAAACTGTACTCTCACAATAATTGTTCTCTTCTTTCGTGGTGGCATTTTACATAAATAAATTACACATCTATACTTTCAACAAATACGTGTTAGAGACACACTGCAACTATGTGGTAGCAGGAATCGGTCGGCTCGACCGGGGAAAAGCACGCCCTCACAGAATACCATACGAAACATCAGCTGAGTGTAGAGAACAGGAGACCTTTTTTACTGCGTGCTTGTTTGTCGCCCGTATTCTATATAAAACACCGTTTGGAATGTAATATTACAGAGAAATTAACGCCATGATTCTGGAATTGATAACGTATATTGTAATAAACAAGATTAGACTTATACAATGTTTTGACAGGTCGGTAGCGCAGTGAACATTTCACTATGATGCTGGCCCACGGGTTGGAAGCCCGTACGGAACAAGTGTACGACCATTATCAGATAATTGACTAGACGCTTATTTATTAGTTTGTACATTTATTAATAGCGTCATTATCACTTCGTTTCGTCTCATTCTATATCCCAAATTAATGTCATCTGACAGTCTCCAGTTCTCGTATAGGGCAGAAATACGCTACTTTTTTATGCTGGTATTTTATGAATTTTTTTCTCAAGTCGTGCCAGCTCATTATTGCTATGGACATTTGATGCAAAACTAATGAAATAAATAAATTGACTGCATTTTTGGTAAAATGGTCTTAAGTGCGACAGTTATTCACGTGATCCAGGTTTCGGATCCTGTTCCACTTCTGTATCTCGCATTGCTGATTCCCGTCCCATCGGACTGTGAGAGTGATGGAGTAGAGATTGCACCTGTGTTTGCATTAACAAATAATAGTTGCGGTTCTTGATGTTTGTCCATGTGCTATTAAGATGTAATGTAGATGTATGTAAAACCCCTTCACGCTGCTGGAGAAACGTTAGTGTGAATGTGTCGTTAATTCTATCGTTTTTAACAAGTAAAAAAACGTTATCATTGTGATCATATCGGTGTAGTGGCGGTGCAACAATATCCACTACCCCCGAGGGTATCGTCCCGAGGGTGTCGTAAGATACGACAGAGGGAAAACGATACAGGAAATGGGCTGCAGCATCTTCCTGATAACAAGACAAAATAATAAATAACTGCGGTTGCCAACCCGCTTGCCAATGTGGCGACTATGGCAGAATACCCCGTGGGGAAATCTATGTTCAACTCTGGACTTTTATGGGTTGTAATGGATGTATGGATGAATGGATGATCATGGAGTTGTTAACTGCGTAGAAAACATTATAATGCTACAAGCTCGAGCTATAACAAAAGCACTCACTTCCTACCTACCCGATGTAATGATAAGATCGGACTTCAAATAAATTACAGTGTCGCATGCTGCTTACTTGTAAACAGATGCTGATTGTGACAGGTTTTTAAAAACAAAATTTAAGGTTCTTTTCAAATCATCATTGAACATGCTAAAGCATGTTCCCTAAACAAGTTCTATAATGAGACGGATGCAATAGTATATTATTGTACGATGTGTTTATTGACCGGTAGTGTGACCTTGACAAATTGTCAAGGTCACACTATCGGTCACATTAAAATAGGTTTATTATTTTCATACCACCTTAGTACATTAATATTAAGAGGGTATACTATTGAATAAGCCTGATGCGTAGTAACCTTTGTAATACAATATTATTGTACAAAAAAAAATCCAATATTTTTTTTATCGTCGTCGTCCGTATTAATATAGAAAAAATAGTAGATTACCAAAAATATCCCCAGAAATAAGAAATACTTGACGAAATAACTTTATAGAATTAGGGTGACAAACGAGCACACAGTCCACCTGATGGTAAATGGATCCTGTGACCCATAGACATCTACGTTTAACCTCGATTGAGAATCAAAATGCAGATGCGTTGTCACCCCTGAGGACTAAAACGAAATGCCTCAATTCCCGTAAAACAGGTCTCCGGTTCTCTACACTCACCATACGAAACACAGCAACATCAAGCTGCTATTTTACGCTGGTATTCTGTGAGAG